>JAAAKG020124113.1:0-14945 GCA_010014905.2 Druon quercuslanigerum
CCCAAATTAGCCCTAAATGAGCCCTAAATTATGAAGAAGGTTTCATCTCGATACCTCAATAGTGTTGTGCCAGCTTAGCGGAAAAATGTTAATGGACAAAGTCAGTAAGAAGAGAATCCTCAATAAATGTGGTATAGATGAGACTATTTGACAAGAGTGAAAGAAACTCGTTGAGATGGTTCTGGCGTGTTGAGTGAATGAAAGATGAACGACTGACGAAACAAGTTTATCTAGGTAAGGTAAGTGGTAGTGTATCTAGAAGTAGACCGAGGGAAGAGTGGTTGGAATTTATGAATGAGACCCAGTTCAAAAAAATACAAAAAGACATACAAACACAAGAGCTTGCATGAGCAAATGCATGGAAGTAACCGAAGCTAAAGAGGTATGTCTGTACAGAAAAGTGTGGCGACAAATAGTTCATAAGAAATGTATGATGAAGAGTTTTTTAGTTGAGTGAACGGCGCGTGAAACGAAAGGCCCTGGATGGTAATGGGCCCGAGTGGAGAGCTTTACATAATGCCTTTATTTTTACATATGCCTTAATAAACAACACGGGAATTCTAGATTGATATAGAAATCTACCCCCCCCCCCTTATACCTCAATGACTTTTCTCATATAAACTCCCTGATCCGCGGCTAGAACCAAGTGAATCACGCAGTAATAATAATAAGTATATACACAGTAAGGTCAAGATTATAGTCATAGGGAATATGATGATTATAACTTTAGCATACAATGCAACCCGTTGGGCATATGTCTAATGCAAAAAAGTATTACATAGGCTCCGAGATTCAGAAGACGTGCGCAAAGACGTGTAACCTAATTATGAAAGAAGATTATGTTCCTCAGGGTGCAACACGCATTTCAAATAAATAACTAGTTATGAATTTAAAAAAAAGTGTAACACAACATTAAAAAATCTTCAAAAATACTGTTAGGACGTGCATTACGTGTTTTTAAAAAATTGGAGTTGGTTTTCACTAACGTAACGGCACTATTAACTTTCTATTAAAAGAGAAACATCTCATTTCAAAGAAATCTTGATACTAAATTTATTTTTGGTAACTGTACCATTTATTTTATAGATTGAAATGAAAAGATTTTAATATTGTGAATAATTCTGTAAGTTTTTTATTTTGTCTCCGCTAATATAGAATGTTGAAGTATACATTTTTTGTGATATTTTACTTAAAAATTATAAAAATTTTTAGCTCAAATCTTCGATGTTAACTCAGTTTCAGAATTAGAATGAGTTATGGCCATATAACGGATTTGTCAAGAGTTACCACTCGGTTTTTTTGAGTATACATCAGATTACACTAAAGATTTCAAAATGTTGCAAAGATTTTAAAATATTTAAAAGGAATAATTTAATAATTTAATACTTAATATATTTAATAATTAATTAAATTTAATATTGTGGAAAAACATACTTTTTTAAAATGATATTTGTACAAAATCAATAAAAATTAATACCTACAATCTAAAAAAAATCACTTTCCGGTCCGATTCTCAGTTACCAGTATGAAAGTGAATACAATGTTCAAATAAATATTAATGGAAAAAGAATGGCGTGTCAAAATATATGACTAAATAATAAAAACATATGTGCATCTAGTTTAAAAAATTGAATTTAAATACTCATTTCACGGTCATCTATTTAAATCAGTGCATCGGAAAACATCGCTAAATTATTAAAACAACATCTATAATTTCAAAAATAATATTCCTGTCCGATCCGATATACTTTTATTATACAAATTATATGAAATATTTAATGACATCATCTTAAAATAAATAATTAATTTTTGTTGCTATATAGAGAAGAAGTAAAATTTAATGTTAATTTTATTTAATATTGCAAAAAAAAAAATTAATCAGCTAATAAGTAATTATTCAGTTTATAACATAAAAAGCAGCAAAGAATTATTTTCAGTGGATCATCCAAATAATTTTTATTCCCTATTTTGCAGAAATTTGAGTTATTTTTAATATTTTAAACTATTCCAGGAAAAATAAAAATATATTTGCACATTATTTCGAAATCAGAGTTCAGACACTTGTTTCACACCGCAAAACTTTACAAAAACAATGTAACTGGAATGGAGGTACTTTAGGCAATTTAATATTATGAAAAAAAATAGCAAATAATTAAATAATTTATCCATAGTGTAAAAAGCATTAAACTATCTTTTTCATTTAGACATTGAAATAATTTTTATTCTACTTTTTTTTTAATTTTCACTATCATACAACCTTCAAATAAATAATCAATTTTCATTTTCATCAATTCACCTAATAATTGATTAGTTATTTCACAATATGAGAAGCTTTTAACTATAATTTTCACTGAAAAATTCGAATAATTTTTACCTATAATATCTCGTGTTAAGTTTGAACTTTTATTTCTTAAAATTTGATTTACTAATAACATTTTAAACTAATTCCAGGAATCAAAAGTTTTAATAATTAGTTAATCAGTTCACAACATAAAAAGCATTAAACAATCATTTTCAATGAATCATTCTAATATTTTTTACATTATATTTTCTTTAAATTTTAAACAACATTTCTATATGTTTAATTTATTAATAACCTTTATAAATAATTTTTTTAAGTTGAACCTATTCACTTATAATCTTTAAAAATGAATTTATATACTCATTTCGCTTCACAAGCGTCAGGAAAATTATATAATTGTAATAGTATAGAATTACATAGTCTGAAAGTAAATAATCTATTCATGTTACTTAAGTTAAAACATCTTAAATTGAAACTTAATGTAATTCAATATTGTGGTCAAATTTAATCCGCTAAAAATTAATTTAATTTAATTTTATTTTATTTAAATTAGAAAATAGCTGTGTTTCTGTGGATTACTGTGAGAATATCATTGGCTGAAATGTCTAGTGTTTTGACGTATGGGACGCTCATCTTTCCAGTGTACGAAAGCATAAAGTTTTTTCACTCACATGGCTGTGAATTGACACGCAGGGTGTTTTTTTCAGCGGGTTTTCAGCGATTAGTTTCCAACATAGTGCGGTGTAAAACAACACAGCATTTTTTTACAGCGTAGTGTCAGACGAGCAGGCGGGTTTTAGAACGGTGAGGGGTTGCAGAAACCACTTATTTGCGCTCTATACGATAATAAGCATGCACTTTGCCACTAATATGAGAGATTATTTATATGTCATCTTTGTCGAGTTAAGAGGGCATTTTTACTCAATTAGTCATATTAAGCTTTGGGCCAAACTAAATGACCTTGGTGTAAATGGAAAAATTGTTAGGATTTTGGCCTCGTTTTATGCCAACGCCTGTTTAGGAGTAAAATGTGGTGAGTCCTACTCGGAAACAGTCTAGTGACGCAGGTATGCTACAGAATGACAGCTTCACTCCTCTCTTTATTCTTTTTTCGGCTGATATTGTAGACTTATTTATAAAGAAAGGTTTGAGGGGTGTTTTGCTGAATGCTGTCAGATCTCTAATTACACAAGCCCACAAAAAAAAATAAGTTGTCTGAACTGTGTACGCTTGAACTGCTGAAACCAAATCTGACTTCGGAAATTCTCCTAGGCGTCAGATTCTTTCCCTAGCCTAGAAGAAAAACTTAAAATCAAGAGACTTCTGCGACCTCCTTATGTTATATTTGTGCAATGGCAAGGTGATATAAACCTTTATGTTTATTGAGTAGTTGAATTCAAATTTGACCTCAAAATCAATCTACAGAGCTTCTCTATTCCCCTAGTCTAGGCGAAAAAGTGGAAAATCAAAACGTAGCCTTAGGTTTTATGCATACAACATTTACTTACTTGCTTCTAGCGTTCCGTGCGTATAAATATAACCTCCGTAATCATAACCTGATATTTCTTCTAACTTTCCACTATTTCCCGTAGGCTAGGGAAAAATTGTGGCACTGAAAAATAACTCTATGTTATTTTTCAAATATGCAACACGAAATACGAAAAGATTTTGTATCTATTCATCGTCTTTTGTGTACGTTAATCAAGTCTGCATAAAACTCTAAGCTTCTCTTTAATTTTCCACTTATTCCCCTAGGCTGAGGGAAAACAGAATCTTTGTAGAGACGTTCTGAGGCTACACTCGTACTAAACGAGCCGAGATATATAAAGAATTTATATTTACTCACAAGCTTTAATTAACACCCTGTAAATTGATTTTGAGGTCAAATTTGAATTCAGCTACGCAATAAACATAATGGTTCGTATCATCTTGGCATCGTACAAATATTACATAAGCAGGTCCCAGAATTCTCCTAATTTTAAGTTTTTCTCATAGGCTAGAGAAAAAATCTGACGCCTGAGGGAATTTCCAGATTCCAGAATTCACTACATTTATCACTTTTTCCCTAGACCAGGGGAAAAGTTTTACCGTTAAATCTCAATTCTGAGGTTGTATTCGGATTCAGCGGCTCAAACTACATAAGGATATACTAGTCTCATACTCAGTTTAGGCAACTTTTTTTTGAGGATCTGTGTTATGTTTCTGTTCGCGGTCGATATAGTTATCTTTGCTTTTTCTTGGCTCGACGATCATGACAAATTAAAAGTTCTAGAGGAGTATTGCGATCAGAATGGCCTTCAGCTAAACCTAAAAAGATAAAGAATGTCACTTTTCATAAAGCCGGTAACTTGAAGAAACTTCGTCCACTTATGTGGAAGAATGCATCCATTGTTGAGTTTGTTAACACCTACACTTACCTCGAAACCCCGTTCTCGTCAACGGGTAAAGTTAAAGTTGCCAAAGACCATTTTGTTACGAAAGGGACGACAGCAATTTATAGTGTGCAGTATCCTCAATAAGTTTAAAAACAATTCATGGGAAGCCATCGTAGTGCTATTGAGATCAATTATCGAGGTCACTTTAGTGTACGGTGGTGAGATATGGGTTGCGTGTTATCTTGACGATCTTAACATTAATAATAGATTGGATACTTTCACGATGATTCATTATGATAAAGTAGATATTTCGGGTTTCAATCGTGTACAAAACTACGAATTTTGCCGACGTTTCGTAGTTTTGTACACGATCTTAACATTGTACATAACAAATTTTGTAGCAATTATTCCATTGCCCTAGAAACATTCCTGCGCACTTTATCTATGTAGAAACGAGAGTATATCAGGTAAGCGTTAGAGCATTCGAACGCGCCTATAATTGGTGGATTTCTCTAACTGATATGAACGGCGACAGGTTGCCTAAGATTTGTTTGAGGAGCCTCTGCGAATTGGACCAGATCAATGCTGCAAGTAGAAACTTTAATTGGGGTTTGCAATTTAAGTGCCTACTCGAATCTATCGGTGAACTCGATACATGGAATCGGCAATGGAGTCACCCTCATGCGGTTACCTTAGAAAATTCTAACATAATAACTAAGTGGGCAAATGATATGTTCAGCCAAGCTATTGACCGTGTAACGAAATCCAGCTATAACAATCAATTTAGGATCCTAAGTAAATGGAACCTTACTGAAGCTTATCTACATTTTAATTGCAGTATGGGAAAAAAGAGAGTGGTTAATCAATTAGGGCTTTCAGAGTCCCCCAAGATCAGACTGTCGTTATTTTTAACAACATTGTGCACGCGTTCAGAGTTAGATCTTTTTAGATCTTTTAAAAAACAGCGGCACATTACAAGGAGCCAAAATCAATTGAGATTGCGCAAACTAGCTTTTTATTGTGAAACTCATCTTAGTGTAATTATTTTACGTGTGATTCCTATTGTATCTCACTTTGAATTTGTATAATAAACCTTATATTGAATCTTTAATCTTCAATCTAGAAGTGATAGCTTAATATGATTAAACTCGCATGGTTTAATGGATCGGATGGGTGCAGAGTGGGGCTCTGAATGTATAATAGCAAACACCACGTAGTGGGTTCTGGGCAGTTAATAAGAAAAACTAGCAACGAGCTGCATGAACGCTTTAGATACTTGCACAATTAATAAGGAGATAAATAAACTTTCGAAAATTTTAAATAATTACTGAAAAGTTTTAGTGAAAACTGACCCTAATGTCATTTTATAGAACGGAAATGTTATTTTACATATTTTTAGGACTTCTCTAATAAGCAAGGTTAGCGGCATATGCGTTTACAACAAAATTTACCTTTTTTTTCTTACCTATTTTTCCCATTTTTCTCGAAAATAGTTTCTTCAAACAAAAAACTTCCTGAACGTAAAAGAGGTATTTTGACATCACCAACAAAATTTTTGTTAGGAACTTTTTTTTGATTTGATTTTTTTGTTTGATTTTGATGAAACTTCACACATTCATTTTTGACTCAAAGAGAAAATACATGGCAACCCAGGCCCTTTTATTTTAGAAAATTTGTATTTTATGGCACGACCTAGTAATTAGGCACACTGCTCTTAGATTACTTGATTGCGGTACAAAAATGCATCTGTGACTGAGAATATATATATATATATACCGGGACAGCGTCGTGCAGGCGATTCAAAAATTAAAAGCCAACTCTAACAAAAAAGTCCTTTGATATTTGGGGCTATAACCATCTTAAGGCTGAGACAATAATAATTCTTCATCGTGATAAACTTTATCTGAGACGTCCGGGGTTCGATCCCTGAGCCGGTACCTCTGGAAATTTTTCTATGTACCTTGACCGAGGTTCTGGTGGATCGGAGCCCACCTTAAACTGTAGGTCTTCCCATTGTGTACTTGACTGCAACCAAGTCCGTCAATGATGGGATAAAAACCAGGCTTTGTCCAATATGTCGGGGCACACTGCTCTCATCAGATTAGCAGGTGAAAACGTTTTAAATAATAGTACCAAATAATAAAAAGGTGTTCTCGCGTTGTTTTCGCGGTAGGGCTTCAGCTTTCCACTTATGACTTTGGGCGGTAGTACTGCTACTGATAGGGCTTCCCATGCCAGACAGGCAGATAGCGAAGAGGAGAGGGACTAAGAAGAACACAAAAACTCATAAATAAGAATGGAGAGTATTTTAAAGATTTTGAAACACTTCTCGCTTCTCGAGGATCGTCGAGGCGCCACTGCAACCGCCGCTGGGGGCCACAGCATGGGGGTTGGTGGTGATGGTGAGCTGCGAGATGATCAGGCAGATCTCACTAATTATAAAAGCTGTCCAGCAAGAACATATGCGACAAACGGCTTTGGCTAGCGTTAGCTATTTGCAGCCAACCACCTCGACAGAAATACCATGGGAGAGCATCAAGTGGGATACCACAATGAAAAAGGATTTGGTGCTTCTCTATTGCGAAAGTGCGAAGTTTGAAAGCAAAATGGAAAAAGGATACAATTTAAGAACGAGATTTGCTACAAAGAATCCTAATATACAGAAAGTCGCACTAATACATTTAATCGCAAAGGTGAAGGACATCAGGATAAATCTACACAGCAGGGGCAATTGATGTTCTTCCTCAGCCTGTGGATGAACAAAAACCACCACATCCTTCAGAGGTGGATGGCCTTATACAAGCAGAGGCAGAAGCAGAACATAACATGGGATTCTTTGAAGGTGATTTGGGTGACTGTTTAAAATTTTTAAATGTTGTGAGACGTTTACGAGAAGGCTGTTCAAGTTAAAAAGTCCTGTTAAAGGTCCTTAAGGTCCTGTTCAGTTAAAACATTAGAGTTGATCTTAGGGGTTGCTGAATATCATTATGAGGCTAGAAATGTACCTTAAGCTTTTGTGAAGGTGATTTGGGTGATTATTACAATATTTAAAATTTTTGGAGACGTTTACAGGAAGGCTCTTGGGATCTGTTCAGTTAAAAAATTAAGGATGGTCTTAGGGGTTGTTGAATATTATTATGGTATTGGAAATATAACATGGGCTTTTTTGAAGGTTATTCGGGTGACTTTCAAATTTTCAACTTTGTTGAGACGTTTACATGAAGGCACTTGGGATCTGTTCAGTTAAAAAATTAGGGATGGTCTTAGGGGTTGTTGAATGTTATTCTGGTATTGGAAATATAACATGGACTTTTTTGAAGGTTATTCGGGTGACTGTTTTAAATTTTCAAATTTGTTGAGACGTTTACGTGAACACTATTCGGATCTATTCAGGTAAGAAAGTCGGGGTGGTCTTAGGGTTTGTCGAATATTATTGTGGCGTTTGGAATATAACATGGGGTTTCCTGAAAGTAGGTTGTGTAATTATTTCAAATTTGTGAAATTTCGCCCATGCTTAGGGCGAGACACGTTTCTCGCTTTAAACGAAAAACAAGACTAGTTAGGGTTCACAGCAAGTAAGATGTTGCGCTTTCCACAACTATATGTAAAGCGAATATGGACTACGCGCCCTTAAATTTGTCCTCAGAAAAAACCTTGAAAATCAGGGCAGAAATTATACAGGAATTATAAACGCAATGGAGATATAAAGCTATCTACGGCGAGCACCTCAAAACGTTAGATCAACATGAAGTGGATGTCATAAATCAAAATAGTTTGCCAAGACCCGCTTAGTGCGTTTTTGGCGTTGACTCCCGTCTCACCCGTACACCCTCCAGATACCCTAAAACTAAATTGAAATTTCAAAAATCAAAAGTTAAAACTATGATATATTTTACTATATATTTCGAGAAGTCAAATTAATTTTTTTTTCGTTCTTTTATTAGCAGATGCTGATATTTCGTGATTATAAATCAAATAGATGTATTTCGTTTAATTTATTTACTCCATTTCTTCCATGAAAAATATTAAATCAAAGTCGAGCAGAATCTCTCGACGGCGGAATATGTTGTTTTTTAGAGGCAATTAGTTGATGCGTATTTTTCTGATTTGCAACCATAATTTTTTCTAAAAAGTTATGCGTACTTGAATTTTGTGCTTTGTTTTTAAAAATACCCGATTTTTTCTTTAAACCTCTATAACTTTTGGCCTAATTGAGATATTTATAATTTTCTGAAAAAATTAAAAATCGATTTTCACAAAAAACCCGACTTTACATTTTTTGTCGATTTTTTTTAACTTGTACTTTAATAATAATGATATCTTAAAGGTTTGATGCTTGCTAAATAACTTTTTTAACGATAAGAGTTCTTTTTTTGTTACAAACGAATTTTGTACTATTTCTTCCAAACAATGATAGATACGAAAAAATTCTAAGATAAGATTTCTTACGTCTAAAAAATGTCGAAAAAAAATTTTTCCCGGCCTCAAAAATGGTTTAGCTTGCAAGATGATGCTAAGATGCCTTTCTTTTATTAGTAGAAACTTAAAAAAATATTTAGAAAAATAAAAAAGGTGGGGTTTTTCCGAAATTATACATTTTTTCATTTTCTTAAAATTTGAAGAAAATAAATCTTATTAACTAGTGTTACTTTATTTTCATGGTATATATGTATTTCATGGTATATATGTATTTTGAAACGATGATTCTAAAACTAACCTTGTTTTCGTGGCAAATTTATTTTTGGAGATATTCAAGATTTATTGTTCAGTAGCACATAAAAAATGAAAAAATCATACTGTGCACGCGCAAAAAGGTGGAAAAAGCTAAGGTATTTTTTGTAAACACAGGGTCATAGTATGCATGCATCAAACTTCAATTTCGGCCCCATTTAAAACTTTTGACATTTCCGGTTGTTGGATACAAGGTTTCAGGAGCAGCCAAAAATGTGGGGGTTCACTTTGTAAACCTGTTTTTCTGAAAACAAACTTAATATATTCAAAATAATTTCCGAATTATATTCTTTCAAACCGAAACTTTCAGTTATATACGACTCTTAAACATTGTCAGAAATTTCGAATGATTTTTAGACTATTCCAATCAATTTCTTGTATGAAATTTTCAGTATTTACTTATAATTTAAGAAATAGACTTTCGACGAAAACAGCGGGACAATTTTTTATGTGTCTATAGAATTTACACGTGATTTCTTAACTAGCTTCTCATTTGAAAAAAAACAAAATATTTTGTAATGGTCTTAAGCTCATTTTAAAGTTTTTTCCACAGTAACGCAACAGCTTATAAGCATATATCTAAAAAAGTCGTATCACAGTGCAAGCACTTAAAGTTGTTACAAAAAGGTTGAAACAAAATGCAATCTTCTTTGTGGTAAGAACAATACTTTTGTAAATATATGAAACATATAATCATGAAGTTCCTATAAAAGTCCTTTAAAGTATATTTATGCTCGTCATAAGCCGTTACTTGAAAAACGTCCAGTCAGTTCCATTCAATTTTGAGACATGTGCTCGTTGTAGGCTAATTTCCGGATTAAGTCTTGCACCGTTATGAAAATTTTAAAATAAATGATCATTAATATTTTAATACTATATTATTGTATTATTTTATCAATGAATTTATTTATTCATATTCCATTTTGTAGGTTCTTTTTTTATAGACTTTTTTTAAAGTTTCAAAGTTTTAAATAAAATAAAGAGCAGGTTCAGTCAAAACTGTAAAATTTTTGTTTTCAAGAACAAAAAAATGTTTAAGTCGAAACTTAAAAATCGTTTATAAATGTTATAAACGTATTATTGGACTTGATACTAAAATGTTGGTAGTATTTAACGGGTCAGATTTGTGATTACTAATATTCAAGGAACTTATTGTATGCTATATTTATTTGTAGGTTGCTTACTGCTACCAGATCTGCGCTCAAAATCCAATATCGCCAGATTATTTGAAGTCGACATGTTTGTTTTAATAAGAAGCTTCGTGGAAGTATACGTATTTATGATCTGGTATGCATACGATACCCTTGACGCACATATTTTAAAAGAATGCTTTTCATTAACATTTGATTCGTATTTTGACCAACTTGTTTTCGATTTAACGTTAGTTACAGGTTTTTTAAAAAAAAAATTTGGATCTATCAAGTAAGGTTATTTTATTAATATTAATTGCAAATAGATGTTATTTGGCATTTTTTAAAAATTTTATACACAAAATCACAGATTGGCTATTTATCAACCAATAAGGTCAAATTTTTCAGGCAATCAACTAATATTTTTTGAATGAGAACTTTTGTTAATTTTTATTTAACACGAAAGTTGGCATTATTTTGAACTTAGATTTATTTAAAAAATGGTTTATTACGTTATGAAGAAACTTATAAACAAAAGATATTCTTGGGATTAGAAATGTTTTGTTAATGATTAATTAATTATTTGATTCATTTTCATAAACGAATTCAGAGTTTGGATATTTGTTCAATTCACATGTCCACAAAAAATTGTGGTCTGCACGAGATAAGTGACTAGGCTACCCTTTTGGATTTTAAGCCGCTGAATCCAAATCTGGCCTCAGAATTTCTCGTAAACGTCTCAGCTTTTCCCTAGATGCAGAAAATAAGGGAAAACGGAGGGATAATTTGCACGTTCATCTGATAATACCAGTATGCTCGAAAAAAGACACATCGATGTTATATTCTTAAGTGTAACGATTTGTAGAGATTTAATTTGTACACAGAAATTTTCTATTGTACCTTCTGTTTCCCTTAGCTTGGGTAATTCTGAGGAAATTGAAGGTATTTCTCAGATTATATAGATGTCTACGGGAAAAAAATAATAAAAACATCATATCCTTTAGAGTTTTGCGTGCGAAATCAGTCACTGGTCCCGTGCAGACACCTTTTTTTTGGTGTGATTGTGTGAACAGACAATCAATAGTCTTTTCCCTACATGTTTTATCTAGAGAAAAAATGGAATAAGCCCGAAAAATTTGGCGTTCAAATTTAGAGTTAGTACGCAAATCAGCAAAGGATATGGCATTTTTGTTATTTTTTCCCGTACAAATTTATATACTATGCGAAAGACCTTCAGTTTCCCTAGAATTACCCAAACTAGGAGAAACAGAAGGCACAATAGAGAATTTCTGTGTAAAAATTTAGTCTCTACAAGTTGCTACACTTAAGAATACAACATCCATGTGTCTATTTTCGCGTATACTGGTATTGTCAAAATAACATCCAGAATATCCCTATGTTTTGCCTATTTTCTGCATCTAGGCGAAAACTGAGACGTGTACGTCGCAGGCAAATTTTTTATGTGGCCTGTGTGAACAGAAGTCCCTAGGTGTTCCCCTTATTTTCTGCATGTAGGGGAGAACTGAAACGTAAAAGAAAATTCTGAGCCCAGATTCGAATTCAGCGACTCAAAATCCATAAGGGTAGTCTAGTCACTTGACTCGTGCAGAGAAATTTTTTGTATGGCCTGTGTGACCAGAAACCCTACGCTTTTCCCAACTTTTTGCATCTAGGTAGAAAATAGTACAAGCCAGAAAAATTTAGTGGTCAAATTTACGTTGAGAGTGAAAAACTGCAGAGGAAATACCATTTTCGTTAGTTTTTGCTATGTAAGTCAGTATAACATGAGAAAGACCTTCAATTTCCCTGGATTTATCCTAGCTAGGGGAAATGGAAAGCACCCTCGGGAATTTTTTTGTATAAATTTGGTCTTTACGAGTCCCAACACATAAGAATATGACACCCTTACGTTTATTCTTCCGTTTACTGGTATTATCACAATAATGTCCAGAGTATCCTTATGGTACAGTAGGTCAATCTGTTTTAAACGTACTGAAAATAGTAAAAGAAAAACAATATTCATGAAACCTCACCATTAAAGGTAATCAATCATATTAGCAATACTCTTGTTAATTTATTTAAATCAGTTTTTAAATTAATATATAACTTGCTGTTTTTTAATAGAAAGCATTGCCATGAATTTCCTCTTCCTCTCATTACTTTCACTATGAAAAGTTTAACATTATCCCTGTCAAACTCATGGTCAACATCGACAAACTCCTTTCTATGTCTGGCAAGAACACTCTTATAACAGGGTTCTAAACGAACATCACTTTTTTGTTCTTCTATTCTAGTATTAAGAAGTCTGCCAGTCTGTCCCTCGTAATTCATCTTACGGATCCTGCAAGTGATTTTGTAGACAACACCTTTTTCAAAATTATGTAAAGGATCTTTGCAACAATTTATAATTGAATCCATTTTAAATAGTATACGAAAAATAGTATGAATTTTAAATTTTTTCAACATAAGTTCAATAGTTTTAGAAATTTGACCAAAAAATGGAAGAACAAAAGTACTAAATGAACTATATTCCTTTAGCTCTTTCTGATTATCTGCGGGCAAAATATTATTTTGTTTGTTTTTAATTTGTTGAACTCTAATTGCAATATGTTTCTCAATTAACTTCATGGGCAATGTGAAATGAAAAATGGGACAAACCTAGAGCTCTGTCAACTAAATTTTTGATTACCAATTGATAGTAACATTATCATCCCGACCCCTAATCACTTCTATGTCCAAAAAAACTGATTCTATCCTGCTCTCTTTCATGAGTAAATTGAAGTTTTGCATGAAAACGGTTAAAAGCATCAATAAACCAGCTGTAACTTTGCTAGAGGAACACATGATAAGGTATCGACGGCATTCCGAAAATATAAAGACAAAACAAAATCTAATTTCTTGAAAGCAAAAGCCGCCAAATTTTCCCTAACTATTTCTGCTAAAATCGGATAAATGACTGAACATATGAGAGTACCAAACTTCTGCCTATAAAAAGATCCATTAAATTTAAAGTTATATAGTATTCAATTATATTATTATATCAGTATTATATTGTATAGTATTGACTATAACATAATATTTTAAACCTATAATAAGGATATTAATTATAAAGCCTAATATTGACGTTCACAATTTCGAATTTGTAAAACACTGTTTGGAAAATAATAATCTCAATTTGAACTTTCGGGTTTCGAAAAGTTAAATTATATTAAAAAGGAATTTAAAAACGTCATTATAGTAACCAGAGTTGACCACTTTTATCACCGAAAACAATTCCCGCTTATTTTCCGGTTATTTCCAACTTCATAAAAATTTTCCTCGGTTATTGAAATTCGGTTAAAAATTTTAAAGTTCAAACTTTGAGCTTTTATAAATTTAAGACTTTTGAAATCTTCCAGATTGAAGCTTAAATAATGTATTATTTAAAAACTTTTTATTCAATCGTTTATTAATGAGGTGCCAACTTCAAATGATCATTATGCAGTTGTGATTATCATGACTTCACATAAAACATTCAAAAAGGTAAAGTGTCAATTGAGCGCTCCGATTCCAGAACGGGACATAACTCGGTAAAGTTGGAGGGAGGTTGGCCCCTGGCAACTAAAAATCGAAATTTGAGTATATAATTTTTAAAGAATGCATTCTTATAGGAAATTAGACGGCGCATCTTTTTTCCTCTAGAAAAAAAGTTTAATCTTTTATAGTTTTCGAGATAACCATGATAATGACGTTTTTTATGAAGACGATTTGTAATTAATTTTTGGTCTCTCGCTCGTCGTCACGTCTGCAGTTTTAGAGACTTTGGAGACAATACTCTCCAAAGTATCCTTAGAACGAGGATATGAGCGAAAAGTGTATATCATTGTTTCTAACAAAATAAAAAATTGTTTTCTAGGCCATTCCGTACTTAATCCCTTATAATCTTCGATCGCTTCGTTTATCGAGCGAAGTTTAAGCAAATGTAAACTTTCTGTGGAGAAGTTGTTCACAAAACTATAAGGTAGTTATCTTTGCAAACCTTTTTTAAAAAATCTGAATAGGTAAAAAACTGCGAATGTAAAACTTGGAGCGCGCGAACTAAACTCTTGTAGGCGACAGGCATACGGGCGGACTCAAATGTAGGTACTCAGGTGCATGATGCGAAAGTTCAGAATAATATGAAAAGTATCAAATTATGATATATTCAAAGAGGTTGAATACTTTTATAACGCACGAAAGAACAAGTTATATAATAATATAATAATAAATATTAAATAATAAAATATTATGAAAAAGTTATATAAATTAAATAACATTTTTCAAATCACAGCTATGTCAGTGGCTCAGTGGCTAGACGCTCGGACTTCACCTCAGAGGTCCGGGGTTCGATCCCTGAGCCGGTACCTCTGGAAAAATTTTCTATGTACC
>JAAAKG020124124.1:0-14945 GCA_010014905.2 Druon quercuslanigerum
GTACGCGGGAGCCGAAACAGGCAGCGGAAATCTCCGAAAGTAACCGAATGCGTCTTCGTGCCAATTTTACATGGCCCAGAGAAATTTGGTCAGTGTCATTGTAAGCAAATTTTCATTATATCTCCACAAGAGAACATCTCTCTCAAAGCTGACCGATGCAGCTCGTTGCATCGAGTCAACACAGCCGTATAAAAATGTGAACTTTTTAATGTAAATACTCCTCCATTCCAAGTTATGTAAATACAGTCCACTAATCTAATAAAACTTTTATATTTTTGATTTTAAATTTGTGCCGATTCTTTTATTAATTTCAAAAAGTAGAATTGACACCCAACAATAGTAAACTGCCAAATTTTTAAATTTCCGAAAGCAGTAAATTGCTGAAATTCCAAATTCCGCAATAAAACATTTAATAGTTTTTTTTCTGTTAGAATATTCTTTTTTTATGTATATGCAAAAAATAGAAGTGTAAGTCTTTTTAATTACTAAAACTAATTAAATTTTAAACTTTCTTAAATTTTAACGTATTTCTCGATTTTTTAAATTAAGAGTCCATTCGAAATTTTGATCCCTGGGGATGACTGAATTTATTTTTTTAACATTTTTTTGCAGTCTTCAAATATCACTTTATTTCTTATGAAATTTTGGAATTTGGAACAAGCTCACTTTTAATTTCTTAAAAAATGTTCAATTTTGAAATCACTAAGTTTAAAATTTAGATTTGAAAATCGCATAATTTGAAGCCTGAAGTGTAATTGACTTTAAAAAATGATATCAGAAATTTAAATTATTGAAATGTCTTATTTTTACTTAAGTTTTTAAATGTTAAAAAAGTTCTGCGGAATTCTGCTAATATTTCCCGAAAATCCCGGGAAATAGTTTATTCTTGATTTTCTAAAAATGATGGTTTTTATTCAAAAATGGTTTGTAGTTATCTGTAAAATACATGTTTTTTGTACCTATAATTTTTTATTGGAACAACTTTTTTTGAGAAAAATCGGAAAAAGGGGGGAAAATCGAATAGCACAACCTCTTTTTTCGAGAGGCGAGATGTTTTAAAACATTTACTATTTTTTATAATTCTTGGAAAATCAAGAACGAAAGGTGTGTTTGAGATCGGAATACCAGTATAATCACTGTTCTCTTACATAATTTCTTTGGGATTTTTAAAGGCAATGGAAAATGTTGAGTTTATTTTTAAAAAAATTTTAATTAATTTATTTTTTAGTTTGTTACTTTTTCTCTTGTTACTAAATTTTTACATTTTCTTGTTACAAAGTTAATTTTAACAGCTTTAAATTTAAAGAATTTATTACTGGAAAGCTGTCAAACTTCAGGGTACTTTTTACTTGACGAATTTTCCAAACTGCAGAATGTGGAAAGATGCAAATAAAAATAATTAGCGAAACAGAAGTTTCCAGAAAAATAAAAATACCGAAAATATTTATTCTCGAAATTTTAAAACCCGAAGTTAAAAATTCCAGATAATAGTTGGTGTGGGTGGGAAAATGTTGCGGTGTATTAAAACTCAATGAAAGAACAAAAGTAGGAAAACCAGCCGCGAAGCGTAGTGGCGACCCAACTTTCGCTATTCTTTTAGAAAAGCTTGAACGAGCAGACACTTTTACAAATATGATTAAATCTGTCTTTTATTATTATATTTAAGATAAATCTTAAAATTTCAAAAATTGCAAAAAGCATGTTTATCTTCACTTTTGTGAACGTTTAAAATCGAAAATATTATTATGTGGAAGTAAATTCAACATTTCTAAAAATAATTTTTCACAGGGCGTGGCGACAGTTCCAGAATTGGAAGTAATAATAAAAGAACAACCGGCTCTGCTTCAATGCAAAAATATAGGTTCCTGGTTGACTCATTACTGCTGCAATTGCCGGATGTTCACACACGCTGTGAATGCAGAAGATGGAATCACAATGGTGTTGATCAACCCAAAAATGGTTGTAAGTAAAACAAATTTTCCAATGAAAGTAAAAGCTTGATAGCTCTCGTTCAACTTGCATAACCGTATTTTCTACCCTTTTATCTTTCCATTCGTAATTGATATCACTGCCCAATCTGAACAAAATTAAAAACAAGCGAAAAGCCCTCGAAACAAGAATTATTTTTAACTTTAAGATTGTTTATTTCCTCGCCTTTTTTTCTGATCTAAATCTCCACAATCTAATCTTCTTTGATACGAGAGTATTACATACGTCTATAAAAACGTTAAAAACAAACGATGCAGAATTGAAAATGTACATACATTAGGGATTCAGGTTGGCCGCAAATCAGGAAAAGCCTGGAAATCAGGGACAAGTTAGGGAATTTCTTTAAGGAATACTTTAAATAACTGTAGAATAATAATTTTTTTATTTTAAATAAAAATTATTTTATTTAATCCGTAAAATATTGTGTATTAAAAATGTTCAGGGAAAAATTAGAGAAAAGTCAAGATTTTTTCAAAATTTAATTTTCCGGCTACACTGGTATAAATAGAATAGATTCCATTTCATATATCACACGTTAAACGGTTATAAAATTCAAAGCGATTTAATTTAAACCGATACATTGAAGATTCTTTTATTTTACTTTAAATTTTAAGCCATAATTAAACATTTAAAAATTAAAACAATTTGAATTTAAGTAATTTTGCTCAAAACCGAATAAGTTGATAAATTTCAGATCCCTGTATATATATTTACAATTTCATCCTTAGTGTAACTTAACTACTAATATTCTACTATTTCGCATTACGTAGTATAAACAATAGTAATGATAATTCTAAAAATGAGCGATCTTCCTTTCTACTGTCCTTTTTCAGGATTACCCTTTCCGCTCGGCCCTACTTCTTTGCTTTCCGTTACTTCTTCCAATTTCTTCATCCACATCACCTTCTATGTCAATTACCATCCAAAATCCTTCTCGCGCACTCATCCACACTCAATTTTTCATGTTCCCATTACTCCATTTCGTATTCACATACTCTACATAAATTCTCCTCTTCATCCATCCAATACCTGCATGCTCTCACTCCTTCTCCTATTCTAAACCGTACCACCGAACTCCATTGTTCTTCCTTTTTTACTTTTTACAGATATTCTGGTTCCGTCAACCCTTTGTCCATCATATACCATCTATTGTACCTCGAATCTATCATCTTTGTTAATCTCTCTTCTCCTTGTTTTACTAATAGCTCTAACTCTATATCCTGCCAGTCCATAACCCCTTCTCGTATATTACATATACTTCTCATTTTTCTCCTTTCTTCCTCCCATTTTGAATTTCCCAAATTACCTCTCACCCAAACATGCTTGTGTTATTCTGCTCCCCTCTCTCCTTTTTAGCTTCTCCTCAAACCTCCAGGCCCTCTTAATTTTTCTAGTAACCATTTTTTTCTCCCTATTTCTTCCCTTAACGTGTATCCTGGGCAACTTCAGCTTACCTCCATTACCCATCTTAAAAATCGCTCATGCATGCTCTTTACTTTCCTAGGTTCCTTCCATCTCCAGATCTGCACTCGATAACACAGCACCGCCCATCCCAACTCATCAAACAACCAGACCCTCATTCTCCAATCGTCCTTGAATCTTCTCTTTCTTATACCCCATACTTGGCCCATCACTTTATTCGCACATTCTATTCTTTTCCTCACCTGCAGCTCCTTTACCCCTTCTGCCTCAAACCAAAAACCTAGGTAACAGAACTCCTCCACAACTTCCACTTTTGATCCGTTCATCTACCAAACGTAATTTATTTTGCTCTTTCTATTTCTGAAGCACATCACCTTTGTCTTATCTACGTTCACCGTCAAATTTTTTGCTCCCACATACTCTTCGAAGATTCTCCTCATTAGGTTCTTCCCCTTCTCATCATCTGCTAACAGAACTACATCGCCCACGTATGCTAGAGAGTATAGTTTGCTATTTCCCAAAACCGTTCCTCCTTTTACTTTCTCCTTTAGCTTCTCTAAGTCTGCCAGTAGCATATTAAATAGTAGCGGACTCAACGGGCACGCTTGCCTTAGACTTCTTCCTGTCCAGAAAACCTGCCCTCTTTTCTTTCCTATCTTCACCCTAATCCTGGTTTCAGTAAAAATTTATTTTATCCTCTCCACCAACTTTTCCTCTACATTCCTCTCTTTCATTGCCTGCCACAGCATTTTTCTGTTCACTGAGTCAAACGCTGCCTTGAAGTCTACGAACAATGCGACTAGTTTACCTTTCTTTCTCCCTAAATTTCTGTTAACTATGTATTTAAGTATGTAGATGTTGTGTATAGTTCCCATCCCCTTTTCTAAATCCCGTCTGATTGTGTGGGATGCTTTCTTTTGGTTCTACCTGACTCTCCAACATTTTTCTTAAGGTTTCTGCATATATTTTATAGCCGACTGACATGAGAGTGATCCATCTGTATTCCTCTACCTTTTTTTCTTCACCTTTCTTGGCAAGCGGTGCCATCAGTCCTGTTATCCACTCTTCCGGCCACCCTTCTCCATTCCAGACCTTGTTGCAGATCTTCCACATACCATCCCTAACTCCCTCTCCTCCATACTTCATCGCTTCGTTCTCCATCCCTTCTTTTCCTGTCACCTTTTTTCTTTTTAGCTTATCTATCACCTCATTCACTTCTTCTGTTGTTATTTCATCCCTTCCTCAATTTCTTCGTGGACTATCCTTCTCTTTTCCACTTTGATCTTATTTTGCTTTCCCGCTAATAGACCCTAGAAATAATCCGTCTATTCCTCCATTTCTATTTCTACTTCTCCCTTACATTCATCATTCCCTCTTTGTCTTTTACTTTCCAGCATCTTTTCATGTTCTCTTTTTCTCCTGTTATACTCCTCCTTCTCCAATTCCCCTTTTCTCCATTTTCTTAAACACTTTTTCATCCTCTCATAACCCTCCCAGCATTCCTTGTCCTACCAGCCTCTCTTTACCCCTCCTCTTTCTTCTTTAGTACCCAGCTCATCCTTTCACTTCTCAATTGACCCCTTCAACCTTTTAATTAACGAGTTTACTCCCTCCTCCTTTTCCATCTTTTGTTTAAACTCTTTTATTTATCTACCCCCAGACTCACATTTTCGTGTTACTTTGTCGCCCTATTTCCTTTCTCCCTCTTCCGCGCTTATTGATGTCTGCTTTTAGAGTGGCTATTATCGGAAAGAGCTCGGACCCTAAAGGATTCCCCACCTTCATGCTCCCTATCATATGCTGCATTCTTTCTTCAGCTAAGATGTAGCCTATTACTGTCGTTCACTTTTCTATGAATGTGATCTCCCCTTCCTAATCTCCTTTCATTTTGCCATTACATATAAACAATCCTGTTTCCCCTATCAGGTCTAGTAACTTCATCCCCTCCTGGTCCGTCTCCCTATGTTTGGAGTTCCTTATATATGCCTCCTTTTCTTCATCCCAAATCCCACCCCCCTTTTCGCCAGTACATGCATTTAATTCCCCTCCTATTAAAACCAATTCTTCCTTCTTTTCCTCCATCCACCTCCTTATTACCCTCCAGCCTTCCTCTTCCCCTCTTCTTCTATATACACAAACCACCGCTATTTTGACTCTCCCAACTATAATCCTTCTTACCATTGTTCCATCCTTTTCCTCCATATCCACATCTTTTCTCCCTTTTACTGCTACTCCTTTTCTCACCCCTGAAACTATGGCTCCCATCCCTCTCCCTTTAACGTGTCGTTTCTTGCTTCTTGCATTGTCCACACATAACCTTTCGGCAACAGCCTTTTTATCCCCTTCCAGTTCTTCTCATCTTCCCAGGTTTCACTCGTCATAATTACATCCCACTTTCTTGACTCCCCCCAAAATCCTTTATTCTTGTTCTTTAAACCTGACACAGTTTAAAATTCTATTTTCATGTTTCTCTCTTTTCCTCCATCTTCTTTCCTCCTCACTTTGTTCCCCCTTTGCCGATTGGAAACCCCTGTTTTCTCTCTAGACTCTTTATCGTCTCCTTCCCCCTACCGTTCTCAAAAGTTTTTACTTTTTTCCTTATTTCTTCTAATTCTTCGTCTTAGCACCATTCCTCCTCATTTATCCACAACCTGTATATCCCTATCCACACAATGTGCTCCTTTTTCCTTTCTACCCAAGCCCTCTTTTCTATTTGCCATCTCCTTTTCCTCTCCCTCCATGTCAGACTTTCTTCAATTCTTTCCCTTCTTCCTCTCAATAATTTCGTTCCCTCCATAATTTTCTTTTTCTTCTCACTCCCTAATTTTACGAAAAACATTCCTTCTTTTCCTTTCTTTGTCCCTCCTATTCCTTAACACCTTCTACCCTTACCTGTACTCTAATGCCTCTCAAAATATTTTTTATTTCCGCTTCGCCTGTTTCACTCTCCACGTTCAGTCCCTTAACTACTACGTTATTTTTCCTCTTTGCCCTTTCTCCACCTTCCAATCTTCTTTCAATCTCACTCAGTCTTTTCTTCAATTTTTCATTTTCACTTTGCACGTTCTTTTCATTCCCTTTAACAGTTTCCTTATTCTTTGCTTGTTTCCCTATATGCTCATTCCTAACTTCTAAATTGCTTATCCGTTCATCCAGCTGTTTTATCTCACTATTTCTCTGTTCGTCAACCTCTCTCTGTCTATACTCTATGCTCTCTAGTTTACCCCAAACCTTGTCTTTTTCCTCCTTACAGCGTTAAAGTTCATTATAAATAACTGTCCAGAGTACTAAGTTTAAGTTTACATTTTTTAATTCCATTTATAAAAGATCCTGGTATACAAAAAATGTTTAAGAATTCCATTTCTGGTCTTTTAAGGGTTTTAAGGGTATTTTAAAAATGAAGTCTTGCGACTGCTGTGGAATTACACATTATTTTATTTGCTAAATGAAATCTAACGTCTGTCTATTGGTCATATTTTTTCAGAGGTCAACCGAAGAAATGGAGGCAATAAAAACTTCGCCCAACTACAGTTCGGTCTTTAGGATAGTAATTGACCGGAAGAAGCTAAACGACATGGATTCGTTCTTGCCACCAGTTATGATTCCTTGTGAGCTTTTGCGCTTTTATCTTTTACTCTAGACCCTCTGAAGTCTAAAAATAGAGAAATCAATTGAGGCTCAGCGTACTGAGTAAATTTTCATTGCAGTATCGCAGATCCCGAATAGTCTTCAATCCAACCTGCTCTCGCTTCAACAACAACTCCAGGAAGCAATCGACAGGCAAACGCAAATTATTGATGAAAAGATTCAGGCTTTTACCATGGAACAGCGCCAGCTCTTGGAACGGTTTCAGGAGCAGGCTTATATGGATCACAGGCTATTGAGCAGGTAAATATTCGAAAATTCGATTTTACATTTTCAAAATCGCAGTCTCTTTCGAATTGTTTGCGTTTTCATGATTTAGTATCACAGACCTCGGACTCATGTCATTGTCGATACTGTTTTAAACGATGCAACTATTTTGCTACTATTCTGGAAAATGGCACTAACGCTACTATTTTTTCAAATTGCTCAGATTGAAAAGAATCAAGGAATTTGTATGATTATTATAAGACCTATGCGATTTTATAGGACTTCCAAGGATTCTAAAGATATACAAAATTCGAATAAATTTCAAAGGAACTGCCAAATTCTAGTGCATCTTGCAAGATCCTTTTGCATTTTGCAAGAGGCGAGTAAGAAATTACAACGCCTGGAAAAGTGAAGGCGTAGTGGCTCTTTGCCTGCTCTGTTGGCCTGGAGTGGGTGAGGAGGCACTAGAAGTACCAACCTCCAAGTGGACCCCGCTGGTAACATTTCCGTGTACTTGGTTGTGCATTAAAATGACTGAGGTGCTTCCCCGAACGGGCGCCCGGATCTTCTTGGTTCGATCAAGCTTGATATTGAGGGCATTAATACGCGTAGCCTATGAAGCAGCGAACAATTTTTCCAAGCCCGTTCCCTACAAGGGAAGGGCTACTATTTTTTCAAATTGCTCAGATTGAAAAAAAATCAAGAAATTTTTATGATTATTATCAGACCTATGCGATTTTATAGGACTTCCAAGGATTCTAAAGATATAAAAAATTGGAATAAATTTCAAAGGAACTACCAAATTCTAGTGCATTTTGCAAAATCCTAAGAAATGTCCAGAGATTTCGAAAATCTCATCGTGTTTAAAAAAAAGGGTGTCAAGGGATTTCAAAGATTTGAAGGTAATTTCTAGAGAATTTTAAGAACCAAGGAAGTTTGTGACATTTTAAAGAAATCAGTAGGATTGTAGAACATTTTAGGCGATTAAAAATTTTCTATGGAATTTCAAATAATTTCGTAAGATTAAATATTTAGAAGATTTCAAGAAAGGTTAGAATTATTGGAGAAAGCCATAAGATTTAAATAAAAATCAAGGTTCCATCAGGCATAATTTTTTATGAAACAGAATTTTTTTATGAAAAGATGATGTTTGATTTTTATGGGAATACTAGGGCTTTTATCAGCTTTAAGAGATTTTATAAATCTAAAATGATTTTAAAGAATTTTGAAGAGTTTAGGGTATTTTACAAAGTTCCAGGGAAATTAACGCGAATTCAAAACTGTTATGGGGTTTTCAAAAAATGTCGCAGGTCTTTAGAAATTTGCAAAGGATTTTGAAAAGTACCCAGGATATGAATGATATTTGTAACATTTCAATATGGATTTCAACGGATTTCTAACGAACTTTAGGATATAAAAGAAATTTTTACGGGTTTCAGAGATTTCAAAGATTTCGAGAGATCTTACTAGATTTAAGGAATTCATAGCATTTCAAAAGAAATTAAAAGATTTCAAGGGATTTCTACGGTTTTAATTATATGGGAGTTTAACTGATTTTCAGGGATTTAAAAATGTTGTATTTTTAAGAAATATCGAAAGATTTCATTTAACGAATTTCAGACTTAATTAAATAATTTCAGCGGATTTTAAAGCTTTGAGGATATTTTAAAAGATTCTAAAGGTTTCCACACGATATTGTGGCAGATGTGTATTGTATACCTGACTTTAAAAATGTTTAAACCCTTGATTTAATATTTAAAAAATTGCATGACTATTTTTCTACAATTGTTCAAAATGTATGCTCTTTTTGACAGTACTTTGAATTTCTCAAACGATTCCGAAGCCTTTGTTAGAAAAATTTAGAAGAAGCTCGCTTTTTCAAATTTTTAATGCCAATTTTCAAAATTGAATCTCTCATCAATTAATTTCGAGGCTTCCCGAAGTTCGCTTCCTCTAGAATAACTAAAATTCCCTAAAATACCTAAAATCAATCATTTTGACCATTTTTCCCCCTTTTTTTCACAAGATTTCGATGTATTTTTCAAGAATCATTAACCGAAATTTAAGACATTAGAAATCACTTATTCAAAAAGATTCTTTATGATGATACCGATTTTAAGTACATATTTGAATAATATTCTTATCTTCATAATTTTGTTATTTTTGCGAATATTTTCATTTAGTTTCTATTTTTTTGCAGCAGAATCTTTTTTAGCTGACATTATAAATGGTATTGAACATCTGGGAATGTTTATTCTATGCAAATACATTAGAAAAAAAATGTTTCTGTCTTAAGGGGAAAAATCAGTAAAGTAGGAGGTTTCCTAATTGTTATTTTCTTATTTTTCACATTATTTCTTTTCCAGCGCACTCAAAAAAAGACTGTTGATAAAAAAAGACACTATTGTTAGTTTTTCAATAATAATTGAAATCTTCTTTTATTTCCCTTTTCTCTTAAGAGATTCCCTTTTTTTTACCTAAAATTGAACAGAACTTCTGTGATCCCTGTAATGATCAAATTACAATTTGAGACTATCAATAACGAATCTCCATTTAACGTTGTAATTACTCTATTATAATCAAGAAAGAATTACAATTAGGTAGATAACTGAGTTTACTTGTTGTTTTAAAAGTTGACTTCAAATTTGAGGTGCATTCAAAATGACCACGTCTCATGAAAAATGCGGATGCTTTATTATATCAAATTTTTTGAAAGTCCTAGTATTTTGAGGTTCTACTATCTAAACGTTTTAAAGTTTATACCTATTAAGTTGCCTTCAAATCTTTTTAATTAAAAATCAGATAATCTGAGCAATTAAATTTCGCAGGATGATTTGCAAAAAGGAGGAAAAACCTAAACCCGCTGTAAAGCCCAGAAGGCGAACAAAGAGTTTGAAGACAAGCGAATCGAGTTCAGCAACAAATTCAGTGTTAGTAAGGCCACCGACTGAAGCCAATACCAGCGAATCCAGTGTTAAAGAATCAATTTTTATGAACCAACAAACAGAACCGCCCATCAATATCAATATCGTAAGACTTTCCTTCTGAATAAAAATTAGGTTAAAATTCTACATTTAGAGATTAAATATTTCTAATGTAAAATTAATGGGACTTTAGTTGTTTATTGTACAAACTTTATAATTAAATCTCATATTAGTATTAAAATGTGACATAAACCTTTTTAATATCATCGAGAAGTGGATCACGATTAAAAAATGCTGTACAAGTCTTTGTGAAAACTTTTGAAATATTTCCAATCAATTGAAGGCCAAACCCTCGTATCATAATTAAAACGTTTTCATCTTTTTTTGTAGAATGGTAACATTGATAAAACAGACTATGTGAGAACTCGTCGGAGGGAGCCAAGCAGTTACGATGCTGAGGCTCTTTTCCCCCTCGAAGGTATGGATGACAATGTCTGTTCGGATGATTGTCAGCTTTCTTCAGATTTGGAATCTGATACCGACGGTAAATTAATTTTTTTAACTCGGGTGTGGGAAGATAGTAATTCTGCACAAATAAACTCAATACAGCCAATTCTACACGTGGAGCCTCTGAAAAAGTTTATTAAACAAATTAAATATTTTTAACTCATCGCAGTCGAAGCCTAAATAGTAACACTCTACACAAAGTTATTGATTACATTTTTTAAGTTAAATTAAACTCTAGACATTACAAAATCTTCTCAAGAAACTTCTCCACAAAATAAAATAAAATATGTTTTGAATGCAATTTACTCGACTTGAAAAAATCTACGCACACTAATACTTTTTCAATTGTTTTCAATTAAAGTGTTTATAGTTTTGCTCAGCATAATTTAGTTGTGTAGGTTTTTAAAAACTAAAATGATGATTTCAATTATTCTCGTGTAGAATATAATCTTGTCGAGTTAATTTTAGCATAACAAATTTATTTTCATGTTTTATGAATGACTGGAAGATCTGCTAAAGCGATGGATTTCTTAATCCTGTAAAACCTGGAAAAATAATGTAATTAAAAAAAAATGAGTAGAATATTTTTAGTTGCACATATGTCAAAGTCTTAATAATTATTTTATTACTTTACGGCGATTTTAAATTTGCGAATTGATACAAATTGATTTTTTTACGAACAAAAATAATATGATTACAATTTTAAATTTTTTCAATTGCATGGCTTTCCCCTATTCCCCTGTATTTGCCACTTTTGAAATTACCTTTTTTCCTATCCTCAAAAGACTTTTCATTTTTCTCTTTAAATATATATTTAGATATAACACATTCTTGAAAATTCAGTATTTTAATTGTGCAGAAATTTCTCTGAATTTATTAAATGCAAGTAAGAACTATATGAACCATTGTTGGTTTTACGTCTAGAAAATTATTCTATGCAAGGCTAGAATTTTCTACCGCGTCTATATAAAGTTTATATTTGTTTAACTTACAGAATTATCTATTATAATTAAATTAACTGTTTAAAAATATAAATTCAAAATGTTAATAATTGATTTTTATAGTTAAAATTAGATTTTTGATTTCTGATTTTTGACTAGATTTAAAAATAAATAGATCTGCATAACGGAATTAAATATTGCTAATTTATTCTCGTATTTTAAATTTTTAAACAGAATCTGTTAAAAACGAAGGCATACATGTACCTAGAAGTCAGAAAAGGTGCTATCCAATGTTAGCAAAGTCTCTGCCAGTCAGTGTACCTGATTTTAGACCTTTCGGTAGGCGAACAGCTCACGATGATGACGACGACAAAGTAAGTTCAAATATTGTAAGAATTTAGGTACTTTTTATAGATTTTTTTTAAACATAAGGGTTTTCTAGCTGTTAAAGTTCAAAAAGAATGCAAACTCAATCCATATTTTAGGCTTTTAAAACTTTAAAATTTTGAAAGAATCCAATTTTCAAATCTTCCCAAGTTAAAAAACAACTCAATGTTGCATTCTCGAATTTAATGTAACTTTGAATTAAACTAAGTTGAAGTTGAAGACGGCCTATTCTTTAAAGCATTCGAATTTTCGATTCAAATTAAAAATCTATTGATTTCCTAAAGTGTTCAGATCTAAATCAGGACATTTTTTAAAAATTCAAAATTGGAAATGTTCTAATTTTATTTGATACTTAAACAGGGTGTGCACCGTACCTAGAAAACATGAAATAGTCAGAGAATTATTATATTTCTGGCAAAACCTGCAAATATCAGCACATTTTTTTAAGAGAGGGCTTTTTTAAATTACAATATAATATTGAATAACAATGATTTTTAATTTATAGAATTAGCTTTATATTACTGAAAGGTCGTTTCTTGGCTTGATATTACTTTTTCAACTGAATATTTAACTGTTATATTTTTGGTTAAAAATTGATCGTTTTTAGTGGAAAATTTGTTTTGTTTTGGTAGAAAATAAATCTTCTTGTTTGAAAGTTCAACTATTTTGTTAAAAATTAATTTATAATGTTGAAGTGTAATATTTTTACTTGAAGAGTTAGGATTTCGAAACGATTTAAATTGAATTTAGTATATTAATTTTATCTAAATATGCACCAAACTTGATATATAAGAAAATAAATAAAAATTTGTTTGATTTATTGAAATTCATGGACTTGAGAGGCAAAATTTAGAAAAGATTAATTATGTTTGATAAACGTATTAATACGTTTAATTAAACGTATTAATTGAATACGTAGAAAATGAAGCATACAATATTTATAATATACGCTCGAGAAACTGTTTGCATATTCCAAATCGATTATTTCTTCAAATGCGAAATATTTGATACCTTTAAAAAAACCTGGAATTATCTTACGCATTTTTGTCCAGGATTTGAGTAGGCACCCTGGAAAGCTTACCTTTTTTATCTAAAAATGTAACTACTTGATTAAGAGTTCATGCATTTTGTTGAGTATTTGTCTTTCTTGGTAAAAAATTAATCTTCTTTGATGAAAATGCAATATTTTACTTGAAAATTTAGAAATTTCTAGCGATTAAAATTGAATTTAATATAAAGTTCGAATTATTGTTCAGATTCATGAACTTTAGAGACAAATTCAAAAAAAGATTACTTATGTTTTTAGAATTATTAATGAATGGATAGTTCGAATACCTTTAAGAATATCTTATAGTACAGTTTGTCAGAACTTTCTAAATTAAACGTATTAACTGAATCCCTAAAAGCTAAAGAAAAATTTTATAATAAACTCGCGAAACTGTACAAATATTCCTAGGCGGTTGTCTAAAAAAATATGAAACATTAGAATGGCTTCGTACTATGAAAAATTATACCTGGAAAACCGTAAGAAATTCGCAGTGCATAAGTTGCAGGAGTTGAATTGACACCCTGTCTAAAGCCTCAAATGTTTAAAATCTTTATAATTTAAAAGCGTTAAAATTTAATTAAATTGCATTTTGAAATTTTCCGCATTTTAAATTCTTATAAATATTGAGAGTTCAATTTTTTTATAATTTGGCCTGTTCCCTGTTTTTATTACAAATTCCTTCTGAACTAAACTAATGAAACGAATCACTTTTGTTTCTAGGAATCAATAGATCCTCGAGATCCACATAACATTCGGGCTTCTATCAAAGCCCTCGCCAAAAGTGTTCACGGCGACACAGTTTTCGGAGACCTGCCACGGCCCCGATTTTCAACCCAAATCTGACTGGAAAAAATTTCTGAATCATTTGACTCCTTTAGATTAGATTCATAAATAAGTGTTTCCTACCGTGTGTCATTCATCGGCCATCGTATTTTTTTCTGTCTTTTTTTTTTAATACATTTAATAGATTAATATGAATCATAGAGAAGTGATATTGCTAAGATGTGATAGGTGACGTATTTTATATAATTTCGTACTATTTAAGGATATAAGTTTTCAAGTTCGAACCACAAGTTTTGAAAATGTAAGGAAGATTCGTAAAGTAAAATTCTTATTCCTGTAAGACTTATTTCTCATTCACGATTGCTAGAAGCAACGAATGAGAAAATGAAGAGTTTTTCTTTTTTTGACCAAGTGAACAAATTGTTGCTTTATTTTCTTTGTCTCAAAGGCGTTCATGTTTGTAAGTACTCGTTTTTTTCAATAAAATATTATACTTTTTAGTAATTTGGTTCTCTGTTTTTTACACCCATTTTCATATTCCCAATTATTTTTTTATCTAAGTATATTCAATGATTAAGTTAAAAATAATTATTTTAAATTAAAAAAATTCAATGTTTCGTGCATTTTAATAGGTACTAAAAGGCTAAATAATTTTTATAATAGTTTATTTAATTATGAAAAACATTTTCTGTTTATTTAAAAGTGCGTATTTATTTTAATTAATTATATGAATACAATTCTTAAATATCATAGGTTAGAGCTAACATCTAATGATTATAACTTCAATTTATAACATTGAAAAATATTGCTTTATTTGTTTCAATTGAACTAGTTTTGCTATTATTTATTTTCAAGATTTAACCGAAATTTCAGTACGAATAGCCTGACTTTCGGTACATGTAGGATGCAGACCCTGCGAATTTGAAACGCATTCTTCACACTTATATTTAAACATATTTGGCTATTATTTTTTTTACATTCTCATCTAGAGAAGGTATTAGATTTGTGTAAAATTTGACCGCCCTCCCCCCCCTGTTTTTTTTAGACTTCCACGTTTTGGCATGATTTGAACCCGAGAACCTAGTTTTTTTC
>JAAAKG020124135.1:0-14944 GCA_010014905.2 Druon quercuslanigerum
TACAACCCCGAAATTCAATTGCGCTAGATTGCAAGTACTGGCAACAAGAGTGCATGAGGTGATGGGGAGAGGGGATGGTGACGCTTTGTGGGTATGTCAAGTACTATTTAATCTTGTATAATTTTCCTTATCTAACTCTGAAGCACTTTAAATGCGCTCTATAGTACTAGCACAAAACTCAATTGCGCTAAATTGCAAGTGCTAACAACAAGAGTGCAGAAAGTGGTGGGGAGCGAGGCTGGCGACACTTTGTACGTATGTCTAGTACTCTTTAATCTTGTTTATTTTTCCTATGCTCCTTCTGAAAGACTTCAAATGCGCTCTATCGTACTACCACAAAATTCAATTGCGCTAGATTGCAAGTACTGACAACAAGAGCGCATAAGGTGGTGGGGAGAGGGGCTGGTGACACGCTGTACGTATATGGGGTACTATTTAATTTTTTCTAATTTTTCTCGGCTCATTCTGAAAGACTTCAAATGCGCTCCAACGAATTACTACAAAATTCAATTGCGCAAGATCCAAAGTACTGATAAATAGAGTTTGCAAGGAGGAGGGGGGTTGGGTGACACGTTATTCTTGGCCTTTTTTCGAATTTAGTTTGCCAAAAAGGTTTTTCTTGATACAGGTATTTTATATGGTATTCAGTAAACTTACCACCACAATTGAGGAAAACCGTGAGTGCAAGGAGAAGAGTCTGAATACGGATCTTCATTTTTAATCGATAGAATCCATAAAAGTTAATCGACAAATTTGGAACATATTTACTTCTATATATATATATATCCTATGCTAATTCATATTTATTTCCTCAAGCTTATAGTTAAATACATGCAAACCCTTCCGATTAATGAAATTTCCTGTATGCGTAAATTAAGCCGTACAAGGAAAAAGAACAATTATTTAGGTCAGAGCAATATAATGAAACCCAAAGCACCACTTAATAAACCTTGCACTGAATTTATAACTAAAAAAGTTCACGCGGAAATACTCCGAGAAATTTAAAACCTAGTTCCTCTTTCCTATCTTGGAAATAAACTTTAAGTAGAGGTTTAAAAAAATATAGGTGGCGTTTACACTGCCGGCAACGGCAGCGAGAAATATTGCCGGCTGTTTTTCACGAAAAACGAAATACGAAATGAAAGAAAATTACGTATATAATTATGTAAATACCTCAAAATATAATTCTCAACCCCAAAACTGATGAAAATCATGATTTCAAACCCACAAATATTCTGTAAGCATTTTTTGTTCATAAAAATACGGTGTGAATAGACACTTCGTGAAACATAACCGATTATTAAGTAAAACTACGAAAGCAGCGCGGAATAATAATGAAAATTATATTTTTATTATGAAAAGCACCCCTGCGACTTAGCAGTCGCAGGGGTGCCTTTCCGCCCCCACGAGATGTTGGAAAGTGGTAGGTGTTTGACCATCATTATTTTTGTGACTAATCACAGGGGTTCTTACCTGCCGCAAACAAGATATTAGAAATGGGTGTGGGTTTGACCAATAGAATTTCTGCCACCAGCCGCAGGGTTGCCTTCCCACTACGAGACGTTGGGAATAGCTAGGGGCTTGACCAGCGTTATTTCTGTGACCAGTCACAGATAACTATGAAGTATGGGGTAGTTTTCAACGGCAAGGGATGGTTTTGGAAAATTTATTTTGCGGGCATTGGTGAGCCTAAAATGAGCTATCAATTCTGGTGTAATCAATTTTAAGATTAGTGCACATTTAGTTTTTAGAGTAGTTTTTTTCTGGGAGAGGTTTTTTTTTAAACAATTGCTCGATGGGTCATGCGAGAACCTTCAATACGCACTTAATTCTGATGTACTCAGTTTTATGATAAATGCATATTCAGTCCACATTGTCAGCACTTTTAAGTATGGGGTAGTTTGTCAATGTCAAGGGATGGTTTTGGAAAATTTATTTTGCGGGCGTTGGAGAGCCTAAAATGATCCTTTAATTCTGGTGTACTGAATTTTAAGATTAGTTCATAGTTATTTTTTAGGGTAGTTTTTTATAATAGGGGTTCTTTTTTTGAAAAATTGCGCCGTGGGCCATGCAAGAGCCTTCAATGAGCCTTGAATTCGGATGCACTCAGGTTTATGATGAGAGCATATTTAGTTCACTTTATCAGCACTTTTAATTAGGGGGTAGTTTTCTAATGTTAAGGGACAGTTCTCGAAAGTTGATTTTTGGCAGTTTTGAGAAAAAAGCGTTTAAAGTTTCGATAATTAAAAACTCCCTAACTGCTTTTAAATTCTTAAATTCGTTTAATACCATAAATACACCTTACCCCTTGCATTATTTTCAATTTTTCTGAGCTGTTTGTATTTTTTAAGCCCTTAAAATTCAGGAAACTCTCAGATTTCGGGAAATTCAAGACTCGAAAACACAATTTTTTAAAGAAAATAAAATATTTCCAAAACGCGCCCATTTTTTACCGACTAAATCAATTTATAATTAAAATTATAAATTTACATTCAAATAAATTATTACAGTTTTAAGAAAGCAGTTGAATTTTCACAAAGAACTTGAATTTTCTACAAAAAAAAGATGAATTTGATACAAAACAAATAAATTTTTAACCAAATAGTTGACTTTTGAACTAAAAAGATAAAATTTCAAACACAAGTAGAAAAATAACCTTTTATTTAAAATTTTTAATTTTAGTTAAAAATCTGTGGTTTTTCTGGAAAAAGTAAGTCAGTTTTCTAAAAAAAAAGCTTTATATTTTATTGCAAATTTCGGTTAAATTTGTAATTTACTACACTTTTAAGGATAAAAATTATCGCAGCTTAAAAATGTTTGAGCCGCCATAAATCTGATGGGATGCATTTTTCTATTAGTCGGCATTTTACAAAAATATTTGGAAGAATGTAAATGGTGTGGTTTTACCGAAATTTTCTTCATGTTTACAAAATTTGAATTTTTTCGTTATCTTTTTCAATTATGTTAGCATTCAGACTACAATTCATGTTTCTAAAATCTTCCACTTTAAAAACTTTTTAATTTCAGATTTTGATTTTTGAGTAAGCATTTTAATTTTAAAAATTCGTAATGGATTTAAAGACTTTAGCCATCAATTTGAAAGTCTTATTAGTTAAACAAAAGTAAACGCTATATTGAAAGTTTGTAAACTATTTTTAATTTCAAAATAACTTCTAAATAATATATTAATAATTAAAAGCCTTTATTACATTTTCCATATTATTTTAATCGAAAATATTCTATTTTTAAACCGTTAAATTTAAAATTATTTAATTTAAAAAAATAAGAAATACTTATTATTTATAAATATCCGTCTTTTTATTTAATATCAGTAATTATAATTAAATATTCAACACTAAATTTTTAACGTTAAAATATCAATTGTTATATTAAAAAGAAATTAATTTGTAAGTCAGTTAGTTGATTTTTGATGCATAAATATTAATTGAACCCATATTATTCTCAGAAAAAATTTAAGTAAGAAATATTTAGAAGTAAAAAAAATGAAAATTCAATGTATAATTAGAAATTATTTTATATCATTTAAACTTTATTTTATATCATTTAATTTATCAAAATTATGAATTCCGAAAGGCTTCCGAAGAATTAAATCCATTTCTTATGAAAATTGAAAATGATTTTTTACTTTGAAAATTTATTTTCAAATAAATATTCAAAATGATTTAGAAAGATTTAAAAAATAATAAAAAATAAATGTGGATATTTTCATGATTTTTTTTTTGTTTTATCGAATTAAAAAAAAATTAGGTAGAATTGGAATCATTTTGAAGGATGTTTAGAAGTTCTGAAAAAATATCCAAAAAAAATTGAAAATTTGAAAAAAAATGTAAAACAATTTGCAGGTGTTTTTTTATTTTAATGTAAAATTGGGAAGCATTCTAAGGGTTTTTAATATTTTTTAAACAAAAATACTTTCATTTTTACTTTAAAAAGTGTTTATTTCATTAAAAAATGTAATCTTTTCATCTCTAATGTTTCTAGATTAAAATAGATTTAAATTATATAAGTTTAAAATTTTTTTAATTCATTGATTGATTATTCAATTTGGAGCATTGAAAATGACAACGTGGATTTATATTTTTGAAACTGAATCTGAATCTTTAAAATACGTGTAAAATATTATGCATTTTAATCAGATTTAATCAGGTTGAAAAATAACTATTTTGGTTTAAGATTTGATTATTTTAGTTAGAAAGTCATCTTTTAGTTACAAAGAGATTTGAAAACGAATTTATAATCTAAATCGAATGAATAAACACTACAGAAAAAAAATAAACAGTTTATAAATGTATAAAACTAAGAAACAAAAATAAAAAGCAAGAAAACACAAGAAACGCACACAGAAAAATTTTAAACACTACACGTTGGATGCTTTTTTTACCTTTCAGGAGACTAAAGTCAGAGTAAAGTAACGCAGTGCAAAGTTTTGCTTGTGGTCAAGAAACAAAGGATAATCTATGTGATTGCCTTTTGTTTCTTGGTACAATATGATAAACAAATGAAAATCCATGTACTTACCTCAAAAAAATATTATGGATGGACGAGGGGCTCTCTTAAAAAGTACTTGTGTTCCCTAATTTGTTTATAATGATATGCAAAAATTTTAGATTTATTAAAAACCGCTGAAATTAATTTTTGGAAAGTTTCAATACCAATAATTAGCATGTTTTAAAAAATACTTTAAAAACATAAAAACTGCCCGAAGAGTATAAAATGTTAAATAAACGCTTTAAATAGCAATTTGTCATTAACTTCTGCTGAAGGTGACTTAAAGCGCATCCATAATAGCGAGTACAAACGTCAGCAAACATCTCTTCTCGTAACCTCAAGGACACTGCTTGACTGCTCTCACTTGCATCGCAGCGTTGTTGTCTGAGATTACGAATGCGTGGCGCTAGCCAGACAAAATTCTTAAAGTTACCGACGAAACGCATATTAACTGCTACTAAAGGAAGATGCAGTTGAAGCCGCCTTAGACCCATTTATATGACAGGTATGTCATTTTTTAAAGTTTTTAAGGCTGCAAGAAAAAGCATTGCTATCACTCCGTGAGTTTCTAATGGAAATGGAGCGCTGCTCGAGAATACTGATAGCGTTCTAAAAATATTAGTGTTGTAAAACACCGCTCTAAAATTTCAGTATTGGTTTAGAGTTTATTGAAGCCTTGGGACGGTGTTCCCTAAGCCAAAATATATAAGAACAGAATGAAAATATATTAATGATGTGAAATCAGACAATCAATTACAGAATTTTAAAGATTGTAATAAATAAAGCGAGAAAAAATAAGAACGCTATGTAATAAAAACGAGATTAGTATAAAAACAACTGAAGATAAATAAGAACCATTAGAATCTATATAAATCTATAAAAGCGACGTTTGCTCAGACAATAAATGTCGGAAAATTTTAATCTTGAATGAAGCTAAACAATCAGCAGCTCTTATATTATTAGGCAGAGAATTCCACAGATTAGCATAAGAGATAGAAAAGGAATTGGAATACGCAGAAGTTCTACATGTCGGTATGTATGATAAGTATCCTTCTCTTTTGGTAACACGACACCGAACCCTGTCTACATATTGAAATGACTCGCGGAGAAACGGAGGATTGCCTGAGTTAAGAATGCTGTAGAGGTAGACAGCCATAAAATATTTCCGTCGATTTTTAACTCTTAACCAATTAAGCGCATTAATATACGGTGCTATGGTTGTATACCTTGGCAAGTCTTAGATAAATCGCACACATGCATTTAGTTCTCTCTGTAGTTTGTGACGGGAGTCGCATATTAAGGGAAGGATGGGGAATTGGAATTGCCGAGAATTAGGTGAAGTCAATGAGTAACAAGGCGTACATAAAAAATGGTTTATCAAACCAAACTTAGAGTAAGGGGGGTGGGACCTGCTGGCCCACGATCGCCGGTGTGTCTCGAAGGCTTTATCAGAGAGCAGATTGAGGTATGCTGGATGACGTCAGGGTGATCTTTCCGTAGGACCTGGAGGCGCGATGGCGTTCGGGGATGGAGACTTATGACTCGGGATCAACTTAGCAGGAGTGGAGAGCTCAAGACCAGACTGACGAAACTGCTGGGAGCACAGGACTGAAGACTCGGGGATGAGGTTTTGGGGTATATAGGCCGGAGTGGCTTTCCCCACTCCCAGTCCTAGGCCCACAGGGCCGTGTAGTAGTGGGGTGCTCGTAACTTTGTTACAAGTTTTGCATCGAGTTCGAGTGATGTATCATCGTAAAGTAGACAGCAGTAATCTAAGAGAGGGAAGATCAATGCAGATACTAATTTAATGCGGAGAGACTTATCCGGGATTTTTCTGTTAACTTTGAGAGGATATAACGTACTATGTATTTTATTGACAATATGACAGACGTCGTCCTGCCAGTTAAGCGCAGGATTAAATATGACGCCCAAATTGCTAGCAGAGTTAATGTATTGAATAATAGAACCATTTAACATTAGCGGTGGTAAAACTGACGTATCGATGTTACTAAGGTAGGCAGGACTACCGAGGATCATGGCCTTCGTCTTAGAAACGTTAATGGAAAGTTTGTTAGTGGTGGGGCACGTAGTCAAAAGCTCAATCATTCGATTTAAAGTCCCGATCGCCAAAGATATATCACGAGGAGAAAAGTGAATATAGTTTTGAAGGTCATCAGCATAAAGTAAGTATTTAACAAGTTTAAGAAAATGCTTAATATCAGTGACCTTCAACAGAGCAGCCTGGGTGTTATGGCCTGGCCTAAATTCCGTTTGGTATGTATCATACAGATTGTTCGTTTCAAGATATTCAAGTTTCAAGTTATTACGTATAGCTACTTTGCATAGCCTATCTCTCTCCTTCGTCGTTGACCTTAGTTCCGGAGTGATCCACGGCGCAGGAAATCTCCTAGGTTGGTACATACGTAGCTTAGAGAATTTTTCATTAGCATCGATTGCAATTGCATTAAACACAGAAATTTTATTCTCAATCGGATCAATTGAAGACAATTCATACCAATACCAGATACCAAATATCTTAAGAAACCATCAACATTCATGTTACGAAAATCGCGATAAGATAGGAGTCTGTTTTTCTGTTTAGGGAGTAGGTAACAATACTTAACATAAATGAGATCTTGCTGGGATAGAAACGGTACTTCTATTTGGCCATATTCTACTATCCTGTCCTCATCATAAACAGCACATATATCTAACTATGTGTGAGAAGAAGCAGTTTGGTCTGTGAGAGAGTACGCTACGATGTACAGGTCATTGGGAAAGAAAATCGTCGAATATGGTTAGAATAATAGGCATTTTCACAAAGATCGGCATTAAAAACGCCAACGAAAATAACATTAGTGTAAAAGGGGAAGTGAAGGGAAAATGCTGTTTTAAAATCAGTGATGGGGCCAGTATATGGTGGACGATAAACTATCGAGAGGAGGATATTAGGAGCATTAGGTACTTTAATTTCTACAATAACAAATTCAGTTTAAGGTACTGAGGAAGACTGAGTAACATCACAAAAAGAGGTTTGCAAAATACGTGCTACGAGGAAAGATAAGATGTACAGGCCAACTCCACCACCCTGCCTGTCAGCTCTATCACAACGCAGAAAGTAATAATTAGGAATAGCAATTTGAGCATTCCCGTTTCTGGAGACCCTAGGATCAACGCTTTTAGCGCTTTCGAGCGTCGGCCGAGTTAAGGAATTTGAGAGCTCAAAAGCAGAAAATTTTGCATTCAAACACTTCAAACAATCATAGTGGCGAATGTAACACAAAATGTAAAAAACTTAAAATTATGAAAATAACAAAGTACTATAACATAATTAACGAAGTACATTTTCTCTCTCATTTCTTCAGAAATATATGATATACAATATACTGGAGGGTTTTAAGTTGTAATATGATTTCTATAGTTTGGAAATGCTTATTCGACTAAATTCATATCTATTAATCTACACGTAGAAAGAAGAATATTTTCCAACAGTAAGGACTCTTGCATATCTAAAGGTAAAAAATGAGGCAGGTTATAAGACCCGATGTTGGAATTTTCGATTAATAATGATTGTAACGGAATTAATCATTTTTTATCATTTTCTTTAAAAAACTTTATTTTGCTTAATTTAAATTTCCATTTCACGGGCACTTATGAAAGTTCGCTAGTGCTGTGGTGTCAGAACGCGGATATCTCTGTCATGCGCAGTAGTGATCCTGCATATTTTTAAATTGACGAATGGCGTAACATGACCTAAAAATACACAGAAATAACTAACGTGCATGCTATGGATATCCGCGTTTGACACCAATGCGCTCGTGCCCCCTAGTGAGCGGTAAACTATCTCTTTATCGCGTGTTAATAAAATTGAATGCGAAGATGATAAAAACTTCAAGGTTTTCTCGTTTACACTTCTAACGAGCAAAAGCCAGTATTTTTATTGGATCCCGCATTATCGCCTTAGGGGATGTGATACTTAAAAAATTATCAATTTTCAATGTTTTAGGAGCCCCTAGCTTTTTCTCCAGAATAATAAATATTTTGTCTTAAAATTTTTGGAAATAATAGCGAATATGTTAACGGACGTCCCTCCACACTTTTTTGTGGGTTAATTAGAAAAAATGTAATGCTACTAAATTTGATGATTTGTATGACTCTTGGGAATTACTATTGATTTTATCAGTGTTAGATTTCCCATGCGTTTTCTTAGAATAATAATTATTTTTTCTCTAAAATATACAAACTCATAGCGAATATGCCAAAGGACGTTTCTCCACACTTCTCATATTTCTCGTCATCATTGAGGGCTCCTGATGGAAATTTCAAATTTTGGAAACATACGATCAAGCTGGATAAAATTCTAAGAAAGTTATTAAAAGAAAGAAGGACCTTCTCTCACTGATAGGCTCTGAGTTACAAGTCTGCAAAGGACCCCGATTTTTTTTCAAAAAGGGGCACAAGACTCCAATATTAAAGTTAATATCTGTACTTTAGAACCTGTCAATTAAAAAAAATTGTACGTTTAAGTTAAAGTATACGCAATTTCGAGTAATTCTAGAAAAAGTACTGACCAATGGGTCATAAGTTATAGCCTCCTAAACTTGATCACTTTTGACGTTTTCTGCAGAGCAAATCACTCGTATTCAGTTAGAGAAAAATACTTGGCGTATGAGTAAAGCTATTTTAATGATTATTTGGGGAATTTCCAAGTTTTTAAAATTTCATTTTTTTATATATTTGTGATTCAATTTATTTTTTGGAGTCAATTTAGTGATATAATCTTGGAAAGTGCACTCTTTTTGTATTGAGACTCCGAGTGTAACATAAAGTGGAATTACGGTCTTATTTCGAAATATCCGTCCCAAATAAGTTTATATAAATAATCTTTCATATATGGTACATCTTTTTACATTAAAAAATCAAAAATTATTATTAAAACTATTATCCATAAATACTGTTGAGTACTTTTTAAATTTTTGTGGCCGAAAAGTCATTATATCTGATTTGAAATGTATACGTTTTTTTACATTGTCATCAGAAAAGGTTCAGCACGATGAGGATCTGCCCTCGAGGAAGGCAGATTTATTATTGATAAAAAAAAAGTTTTTCGTAAATGCTTAGCTAAAAATAATTACATATCAAATTTAATTCAAAATTGTAAAAAATAAATAAATAAAGAAGTAATTAAGTTTATTGACTGTATTCAAAAGTTCTTTAAATAATTTCATAAAAAGTGCAATACGTTAAAATTAAGTAATTGAAAAATAAATAGTTTATCAATTATTGGATAAAAAAATGATTTATTAATACATTTTTTAATGGATTTAGGAGGGTGGGTGAGGTTAATTCTGTGAAAAAGGCATGTTTTCAAGATTGTTTTTGGCGATACAGATAGTTGTTTTGCGGTGTACATCATAATTCGCAACAGAATCATCTAAAACAAAAAAATCGAAATATATTTGCTAAAGGAGTTGTTTTTGAGGTAACCCTGGGAGCAAGGAAAAAGAGGGTTTAAGTAATTAGCACAAATTACCATTTTTATCAAAAAAATGGACTGAAATCATTAAAAGTGCTATTTTTATTTTGAATTCTGGACTATAGGGTCTTAAAAGTAAAAGAAGAGTTTTTTGTTCTCGCCTACGGAGATTTTAAAAGTTTGCCATGAGGTTTCTATCTGCGCGTAATGTGTATCTGAAAGGCTTCTAAATGGATCTGATTCGGGGTGTACTCGGGTCCTACAGGGATGTTTCAAGGTTTATAAGGGGTTTTTATTTAGAACCTAAAAGGAGATAAAAGTTTTTTGTCCTCGTTTACTGAGAGTTTTAAGGGTTTCTATGAGTTTACGATGTGCGTGTAATGTGTGTCTAAAAAGTCTCTAAATGTTTCTAATTCGGTGTATACTCGGGTTGTATAAGGATTTTATGAGGGTACTAAAGAAAATAAAAAAAGTCGCACCGCACAGTTAACACACGATAAAGTAACGAAATCGGATACACACAAATCTACACTGTACGTGTATGGGAATTTTCCCATACATTTTTTCCATATCCATTCTATATTTTTTACGTACTGCAATTGAATGCAAAGGTTTTGCAAGGGCCTTATGAGATCTGTTAGTGGATATTATAAAGAACATAACAGAATTTTCTCGCTTCCTGGAAGCTTAGAAGGTTTCTCCGTGCATTCTACTTGCGTTTCATCTGTGTTTAAAAGGTTTCTAAGCGGAACTAATTCGGCATGCTGTCGGGTTCTACGAATATCTCATAAGAATTGTAAGTGGATACTAGTTTGATGCCATTGATAATTAAGCGTATTTGACGTTTAGGGTAGATGTTTCCCTTCAAACACATTAGAAATCCTGGCTTCACTCTGGAGGCTGATTTCTGCAGTTTTCTCCTCCTCTGGCTTTTTCAGTAAATGGTGTCTGACAATCCCCTTAGACACATTAAGAGAAACTTTCTTTAAAACAATGTAGTGTTTTAATGTCCGTATAAGATCCCCTTCGATCCTGCTAAGATGAATATTCTATAATTGGTTGCTTTTACAGTAAACGTTATCTTACACCCCAGCCTCTTAAATGACTATTAAATCCTCTTAGAGGAATTCCGTACAAAAGTTTAGAAACCCTTTAATTGCCCTCTTACGTTCTCCTTAGGTCCACTAAGAGAAACTCCGTGAAAAAAAGTTTGTATTCTAATGTCCGTCTAAGATCTCCTTCGATCCACTTAAGACGACAATTCTATTTATTGTCCCCTTTTCAGTAAACGCCCTCTTTCATTCACCATAGTTACACTAAGAGAAATAACGGTGGAAAAATGTTTGTGTTTTAATGTCCGTCTAAGATCTTCTTCTATCCTGCTAAGACTCTCTACTCTCTACTCTCTGTTTCAAAAATCCTGGCCCCTCTGCAAAACAATGCATAACTCAATAAGAAAATCGCTCATAAAAACGAAAAACATGTTGTTATTCCTCATTTCATTACGAATAAGTACAATGCCATTTGACCGCGATATGTACATAACTTTTGATGCAAAATAGCAAAGATGGTGAAAAACAGGGTTAAAAGTACCTTTTACAACTTGGTCAACTTTCGACTGTCGTATTTCGTGAAAAAATGCACGAATTGTTTTGAAAAAATCGAGTAGTTAGCTTGAAGTTTTGTTGAGAAGTACATTTTTAAATAATTCGAAAATATTTATAACTATGGTGTCGGTAGTAAATGAAAGCGGAGGCATATTATTTTTTTCTATTTTTTTTTTTACTGTAGGCACATGAGAAGTAAATAATAGTCTCAGCAGCTTTCCAAGGTATCGATGTCCTGCTTGGTCCTTCGCCTCATAAAGTGTGCCAGATCTCTGTAAACAGAAATTTTGGAAGGCCGAATGGGCCGCGTATGTCAACCGACTTTGACAATAGTGGATGACACCCCTTGAAGGTATCGATTACGCTTGAGGTCGACTGCCGTAGAAAAAAAAAACAGAAAAAAATAATATGCGATAGCGACTTATTCATTTAAATGACGGTTTTAAAACCCCCACCATTGAGTTAGTTAATTTTTTTAAAATTTTAAACCTCAGTAGAGCCCTCCAGCTTTATTAGAAGCTGAGTTAGCATCCTTCGCTTTTATTTACTACCGACACCAAAGTTATAAGTATTTTCGAATTTTTCAAAAATGTACTTCTCAATAAAACTTCAAGCTAACTACTTGATTTTTTTCAAAACAATTCGTGATTTTTCTCTACGAAATATGACAGTCGAAAGTTGACCAAGTTATAAAAGGTACTTTTAACCCCGTTTTTTCGCCTTCTTTGCTATTCTGCATCAAAAGTTATGGACATATCGTGGTCAAATGAGACTGTACTTATTCGTAATAAAATAAAGATTAACAAAATGTTTTTCATTTTTATAAGCGATTTTTTTTATTGGGTTATTCAATGATTTGTAGAGGGGCCAGAATTTTTGAAACAGATAGTAAGTGGTCACTTTTTTAGTAAAAGCCCTCTACATCCACCTTAGGTCCCAAGGAAGGAATTCCGCACAAAATAATTTAGTGTCTTAATATCGGTCTAAGAATCCATTAGATCCTCTTAAGTTGGCAATTATATGCTTAGTCCCCTTTCCAGTGAACTCAGCCACTTAAATGACTATTAGATCCTCTTAGAGAAATTCTTTAAATGATAATATAGTTGTTGCGTCCTGATAGAACGTAAGAATTTGTAGGTTTTATTTTACAATAATCTTAAATTTGCCAATATACTTTACACAATTCAGGCGTCCTCTTTGGGCATTTTGGTATGAGGATTATCTCAATATAGCTATTACAGTTTATGATTGGAAATCGCTTTACTTTGTTTTCGTTTATTTAGGCATATCTGTTCAAGGCTTTGAAATGTCTCGTCTTTAGAATTGTTATTCTTAATTCTGAAAATACCATTTGTTTTATAACTGTACTTTAAATCTTTTAAGCTGCTACTTTCGTAACTCAGATGTTTCGGAATTTTCATGTTCATCCCTTTATGTTTTTATTTAGGTCTGCTAAGCATCCTTGTCATATTTATTCGGGTCAGCCAAGTTTCCGAAATTGTCACGTACCGCTTAACGGGTTTTTAACTGCCGGTTACCCTGACATACCCTACCAAAGGATCCTCCTCCCTCAAACAAGTCTTACCCTCTCTCCAAGTTAAATTTCACCTCTACGGGTTTTGCATTCTATTTGTACTTTTCGAGCAAGATCAGATACCAATTCACCGCTGGAAGAGTATCAAGCTCCTGTTCTCTTCTCGTACTTAGACCGTAATTCAGACTGTTACTGTTCGGATTCATATTAATTGTGTTCGCAGAAATAAAATATACTTTCTAAGTGAAATAAATGAAGGTGTAATTGTGAAATTGTGTTCTCATTTACTCAAGCTTTGGTTTAGCATAATTTTATTTGAATTCGAAGCTCACTAGTGTCAAACTAGGCGCGGTGCACAAAAACATTGGTCCTTCGAAGCCGGATATATTACCGGATTTATTCAGTTTCATAGTGAAGTTTATGGGGTGCCACAGTGAATAGAATCTCTTTTCTACTTATGTTTCTATACCACCTTATGTATTGAGAATTGGTAGTAATCAGAAAAGAGCATCGAACTTTGAACATTATCGAGTGAATAAAGACTTTCATCTGTACTTGTGATTCATATACCATTCTTACTTATCAAGAATCGGTGGTAATCAAGGAAAAGTCTTCACATCATCAAGGTTTCGTTCAACCTCTACCTACTGGATAGCAGAGAGCATCTCAAGCAGCGAAGCAGTGTCGCATCAGATCAACGTCTGAGTAAGTACATTAATGGTTTGACCAATCTAATTTCCCTCCCTGTTTGTATTTTTTCCCCATATCTAAATTTGAAATGCTTTAAAAAACTCAGTCGAATCGGTAAAAAATGACTGATAAAATGGAAAAAATCAAGGGACTGAAAAGGGAGCGTGGTGTGTTGAGACGCAAATTAACGCTAATTTTAAACTTTCTTAAGGATTGTAATCTAGATGAGGATTATCATCTTTTGACAAAGCATGCGTCCGAACTAGAGGAATTTCGCGAAAAATTTGATAAAGTCCAATCGGAATTGGAAGACTTAGGGGAGGGAGAATTGTCCGATGACGAAATTGACAACGAAGCGAGATGTGGTTTCGACCTTAAATATTACGAGGCATATAATGCTGCCAACAAACTTTTAAACAATAACACGCAGTCTTCCTCAGTTTCGATGTCGCTACATAATTCAGAACAATCATCAAACTCTAATAGATATGAACTTTCGAATTATTTTAAACTTCCGTCTCTTAACTTACCATCTTTCAATGGATCTTACGATGAGTGGCTCGGTTTCCATGACGTATTTACATCAATGATTGATCAAAATTCTAGATTATCCCCTATTTTAAAGTTTCGTCATTTACGTGATTGTCTAAAGGGTGAAGCCGCGGAAATCATTGCGTCCGTAAAACTATCCGAAGAAAATTATTCCATCGCGTGGGGTTTAGTGAAACAGACTTACGACAATCGCAAGCTCATATTAGAAAATCACGTTCAGGATTTATTAAATATTCCCCATATGTCAAAGGATTTTTCCAGTAGATCCTTACTGAATAATCTTCAGAAACACATCAGAGCATTAAAAGCTCTCGATGAGCCAGTTGAATATTGGGATAGTTTTATTATCGTTTTAATAAAAAACAAAATGAACCCGTTCACGCTTGACAAATGGGATGAACTATCGGCTGATTTAGAGCGTCCAACTTACGATGATCTTATCGCCTTTCTGCAGCGTAGGTGTCAATTAGATGACAGAAAATCTGTACAATCGCGACCTAAAATAATTACTTCCAATGAAAGGAAGCTCGCTCCTCCATCGCGATCAAATAATCGCCCTCAGCATTCGTTCGCAAC
>JAAAKG020124146.1:0-14944 GCA_010014905.2 Druon quercuslanigerum
TATATATAACTCGGTATATATATATGAAGCGGTATAGAGGGGGTGGGGGATTTCTTGGGATCAACCCAAGTTGCTGATCAATCTCCCTAAACATTAACGTTCATGCATTTTCTCATGCAAGTTCTTGGTATTTATATGGCTCCTTAAATCTCTTCGAATTAGGGTCTCTTTTACATATTCGAACCATTCTTTTCTGGGTCTGCCTCTAGGTACGCTGCCATTTACTTTAACTTGATATGCTTGTTTCGCCAGTGGTTCATCTTTCATTCTTTCAACTTCGGAAAGTCCGGTTGAAATTATTAGTCTCTGAGGTCAGAGATATATAATTGAGAGAAGAAAATGGACAACGATTTCGATGCTTCGAAAGCGTTTTCGCTTTTCTTCCCTTCTTCCACTTTGATTTGATCCTTGCTGTCTTTAACTAGTATTTTTATTTTTTTGTCCGGATTGTCCCTATTAATCATTTCGTAGCATAATTCTCTCGTCATCACTAAGGCCCGTGATATTCAATTTTTTTACGCTTGTTTCTTTTTGATTAAATTTCCCATCAATTCATGACAAAATATTATGATTAGACTGTGAAATACGATTTCCTTTATTTTCACCATAGAATGAAATATTCAAATAACAAATCATTTTGATACCCTAAGCTGGAAATCTTTGTCTGATTTAAAATTGAATTAGTCACATCTGAAATAGAAGTTTTCTAACATAGAAGCTTCGATTTACTAGTTAAATTTCTTTATATGTTTGCATAGCTTGAAATTTACTGGATTTATATTGGAAGCTCGAAAAATTCTTTTGAACCGTTCAATTTAGTTTTAGATCAAAGTTACTAGTATTAATATTACTTTTTATGAGGATATTCGAGGTAATGAATGTCAGAGGAAAGAAATACATATTTTCCTTTTATGAAAAGGCACCTATGTAGAGTCAGATACGCCATACGCTATACAGTAGCCAGGTTTACGTAGTCGTAAATAGTTCGGGAAACTCGTGGCACCAGGTGGGCGTTGGTTGCCACGCAACATTCTTATAAAGGCAACTGATAGGTATATTGCCCTGCATGAACTCTTGGCTTCCTATAGAGGTATTATATTGCATTTTCGCATTAAAACAGCTGACTCGGATGAGGACACGTGCAGCTTGATTGCATTAGCATCCTCCGGTTAAATAATTTACCTCTGACCCCATGGTTTTTAAGGTAATTTATAATTTATCTCACTAACTATTATCTGATAATAATGCCAATGCAAATCACTTCTTATAAGTGAAATATTACTTAAAAACCAGCTGTTTTTAAATTATCCTGTAGTTCAAATCTCCGACAGTTAATAAAATATTTTGTAGTGCAGGTTTTAAATGATATGAATGAAGTAAAGAATCCATATAAGTGATCCAAATTATACGAGCCTTTTCCATAAATTAAGTAAAAGTACGGAATGATATAAGCGAATAATAGATACATAGTGCCATAACTTTTTAAAAAGAGAGTTTATCATTTTTAAAGTGATATAACATATGACAACAACTTTAAAGTGCGTCGCTATTTGATCTGTTGGCACCGATATTTTTTAGCAAAATATATTTTTTAAATGTTAATAATATTCATCTTATAATTCGGGTATTTAATTTTATACAGCGATGATGTGTTTGTCAAATCAAATTTCATTAGGATGGATAGTTAATTTTGCTTGTCAGCTTACAGGGGCTTATGATTTAATTGTAAAAATGATTTAGTCGTAAAAAATAAAGATACATATCATTATATTATGTATTAAGGAAATTTGAAGTTATCCAAAATATAACTGTTTATATATTGGAAGTATAAAACGTGTGCGATATTAACAGTCAATATCTAAGATATTAAAAAAGCGAAATTTTATCGGAGCAATGTCGTTATTAGCCTTGAACAGCGTGTTATCCGTTCTACACGAAAATTGCATAATTATGAAAAAAGGCGAGTGCTTGAGGATTCGGATATCAAAAACAGGGGACTGCGATATAAAATTTTTTTGCATTTTATAGAAAATGGCATGCTTTACAGGTAATTTTTGCACAATTAAAAAATATTTCTTGAATGTCTTAGATTTTGCTCTTTAATATCTTGGATATTGTCAGTTAGAATGTTCTTTTTAATATCTACATATGCTCTAGTTCAATGTCTATATTTCTGTCCCATAGTTAAATCGCTGAGATATTCACTAGTAATTTCTAGATAGTCTGTGCTAATCTCTACTTTTCTCCGTGTAGAAATATAAGGTGAATATTGTACATTTTTAACAAATTTATTTAGCTAAACAGTAAAGACCCCAATTACTCAATTATTGAACATACAGAGCGATGACCCATAAAATGATCTATTATGCAAGAAAAAAATGCAACGCGATGGCTTTATTTCCCCCATTTTGAACAGTTGAGAAATAAATACATGGGACAGTCAGAAATACGTGACATCATAATGTACTATACACGCACTTCAGACTATACTTTAATACTTACCGAGATACTTACCTAATGGTGATTGCTCTTGTAAGGTGTGCGCAAAGTGCCAGATATCCTGGGAGATGAGCGTGCGGGAATATGATATTCCCGCATTATTTTAATTGCAAGTCTCTATTTTCTTTGCGAACTTCGAAGAGATGACGCGACTATCTATGCAGATGCCACACACAATAGGTGCTATATATGGCGGTAATTTTGAAAGTGTACACGCTAAATATTGTCTGAAAATAGAGAAGTTTATAAAAATTGTAATATTTCCACAGTTCCACTGACCTAATAAATCTGACCTTTAAATTATACTTTTTAAATAATAATTCATCTAACATCCATGATAACGTCTTTGATAATGTCACGGCTCTTAAACAATGTGTTATTTATATGAAAAAATTAACCTGACTCGTGCCCGGCTGGCTTCCGACCATGGGATATAACCAGGGTTGGCCCGGCCAGTAACCCGCCGGCTGCGGACTATGTGATACGAGAAAAATGTAGCCGGCCATGAAACCCAGCCAGGGGTAGCCCGAACGGGATCCGGCTAGAAACCTTGTTGCCCTAATACAACAAGGGGAAATTTCTACACGGAACTGTTCTGTTAAAGTCATTTTTTTAAATTAAACTACTCAGGGAAATTGGATCTTTTTTTAGTTGAAAATTCAAATATTTGGTTAAAATTAACCATTTTAGACTGAGGAGTCACCTATTATGTGGAAAATGTATCTTTCTTGGTTGAATCTGACTGTCTTTTATTTCAAATTAAAATCTAACCAGGTTTAAATATGAATTATTACATTTTTCTTTGAGAATTATTTTTTTTTAAATTTAAATTCGACAATTTTTGCATATCAAATGAAAAATATTTTTCGGTCAAAATATAAAATATTTTGGATTGCATCATCATCTTTGTTTGTAGAAAATTCATCTTTCTTGGTTGAAAATGAACTGTTTTAATTGAACATTCAACTGTTTTCGAAAAAATTCCTGTTTTTGGTTTGAAAGCTTAACTATTTCGTTACATGTTCAACTATCTTACTAAAAATTCGTCTCACTTGCTTGAAAATGCAACTAGCTGTTTTTTAATGGAACTTTATGGGTGGGGGAAGGGGGGGGGGAGGATTTTTTGTTGTTGAAAATTCATCTCTTGGTAGAAAAAAATAAAAATTCAAGTATTTTGTTGAAAATGCAATATATTTCGACTTGAAATCTTAGGAATTTAAAGCGTTTCATATTAAATCCACATATATTAATTTTATTTTTAACATTTATTTGTCTAATACCTATATTTTCGCGAAAAATGACCCTATTTTCCACATTTTGAGAAATAGTATTTTGGGCTAGGAAGTGTGAAATTTTATTAATTTTAATTATTCTGTATTCATTATAGAAACTGTTCAGCCTAACACTACTTTAATTGGGGGGGGGGTAGCCCAAAATTAGTAACGGCCCATTAGTTCAAATACGTTTTTCCCCCGAACACAATGAACCTGTGTTGCCATGAAGAAAGGATTTATTGGATGCGGAAAATCCAGGCTTTCTTTGCTTTCATTGTGTCGAGAAAGTTTTTATCACACATTTTATCCCTGAATCACTTTTTTCTGTATATACCCTTGCTTTGTCTGCCTAATAAATAATTTTGTGCGTGCGAGGATGACTCAAGGACAGGCCACAATTACGTGCAAACGATATATGAAGGTTACGTGTCCATTTCGTGGGAGGAAAGCAAGCTCATGCTTTGAAAGCCGAAACCGTCTCTCCCAGGGCACAAGTTCTTACTAACCACCGGTCAGATTAGATTAGCCGTAGCCGATCCACGCGAGACAAATCACTCTCAAGAAAGAGAGTTATCTAGCAAGAAAGGCCACAACGATAGTGTGTGCTTTTCACGACAATAAGAGTGATAATGTTGTCGCTACTGTGAAGGCGGTTCTGATAAATGACCAAGTATTAATGGCAAAAATGCACTCCGTTCATGCGCTTTCATTCATAAAGTCCCACAAAGCTGCGCCTTCACTAACACGTCTGCCTCTCTTATACAACAATTCTGTGTATACGTTCATTTTTCAGGTCATTGAACTCAATTTCACCTTTCTTGATTCTTTAACTTTTTTTTTTTTTGTAAAAATGCGACTAATAGCTTTACATGAGGTTTCTTTTGCTGTTTTGATGTGAGTGGAATGTGAATAGGCATTTTCGATCATTTTTTTACGCTGAATATGAATTGGAGGAAATTGAGATGAAAATGTCAAAAATGCTTTTTTGTCCATTTTTGAGAGTTTATAGCGGTTGAACTTCACGTTCTAGAAATTTTGAAAATATCTCAAAGTCAAGATTAGACTTTTTGTTTTAATTTGAATAATTTTAGGACAGTTCAAGGATTTGAGGCAAGTTTCGCTACAGTTCACCTTACAGGTGCCTCTAAATTGCCCTTAATTTCCCGGGGTTTCCCCGCCAATTTGAAAGAGTTCAAAAGATTTTACTGATTGCAAATTTCAAACGATTTTAAAGATTTCAAGAGATTTCTAATTTTTTTTTTAAAGATTTCGAAGATTTCTGATTTTGAACAGAGATTTTGATTAGAGAAATCTAAAATATTTTTCTGCTGTGAAATTCGCTGTTACAAATTGAAAATTATCATTCTTAATGGAAAACGTCTGTTCCAAAGTATTAATTATAATTCTTTGCGTAAATTCCGTGCTTTTAGTAACAATTACATTTATTTCCGAAAAATCTCTTTTCCAAGTCAGAGTTATATTTATATTATTACATTTTTTATATTATTACATTATTACATTTCATATTATTATTCAGAAATATAATAAATCCCCTTTTCTAAAACTTTGAAAAAGAAAGTTTTAAACTATCGAGTTCAGACTTGCAACAGGAATTTTTTCAAAGTTACTTTTCTATAAATCAGAATTTCAATGCTATTAAAACTTCCGCTCCAAGTCAAAAATTCCCTATTTCAAGTCAAGTTATAGGTCTTTGTGGAAATTACTGTGTTGTTTATGTAATAACAAGTTTGTTCCGCAACACTACTCCAACCCAGGTTGCTGATCAATCTCTCTAATGATATCACCCTAAGTGAAGAGCCTTACAAAATCATCACGTAAAAAGCTCCCCATTCGGGCCCATTAGTATCAAATTTCCTTTTTTTTCAGGCATAATTCACTCTATTGACACTCTTTTTATAAAATACATTTTTCGTCACACTTTTCAATCCTGGAATTCTTCTTTAGCTTCCTTCACGCCCATGCATTTTTTCATGCAAGCTCTCGTGCTTCTGTGGCTTCTTATGTCTCTTCGAATTAGAGTCTCATTCACAGATTTTAGTCATTCTGTCTGCGGTCTGCCTCTGGGCACGCTGCCATTTACTTTACCTTTATACACTTGCTTCGTTAGTCGTCCATCCAGAATTTCTTTCAAATATGTCAACTTACAAGGAAAGAACTTCAGGTGTCCCTTGTCGATTTTTTTCTCCCTGCTATGTCGTAGCACTCGAAAAACTAAGCTATCTGCGGAAAAACACTTCAAGTTGGTGAAACAGCCCCTCAAAGATATCGGTCTCAAGTTTCGATTGTATAGTTATGTGTCTAAAAACTCAATTGATTTCGATCAAACCTACTGGAAAAGTTTCCTCGTGATGAAAGATGAATAACGTAAGTTTTTCAAAACAAGAATTAAAGGTAAACCACCCCTAAATTTTTTAGAAGTTGTGCTGAAAACTTTTTAATTTACCGGAAAAATCTACAAAATAAATATTTTGCACTTGTGACAAAAATAAAGTTCACGTGTTTCACCAGAAAATTCTAAAAAAAACTAATGGTGTAGCCACCCCTAATCACTTTTTCTTTTTATTAAAATTGAGTCCATCCAACATGAATAAAAAAGTTACGCGAGGGTAAAACACCCCCCAATTATGTATAATATTGCAAAATAAGTCCAAAATCGAGCAAAAACTCCAAAGAAAATACGCATTGCACCCAAAAAAGAGGATGAAGGTATTTATGTATTGTTAAGAAAAAAGAGCATTGAAGAGGGTAACTATCCCTAAATTATTTCACATTATTAGTCTTGTGCGTATTATTTTCAAAGTTTGTCTAATTTTAAGGTATGCGATCTGTTGTGAATCACTTTGTTTTTTTCGCGGGATAAAATTTATCACAGAATGTATACAATAATAGAATAGCTGAGGACGAATATTAAATCTTTCCTATGGTTCCTATTGGAATAATTTAAAAAATTTCAATTTTATCATATTATATATTATCATGTTTACTCAATATTTTTATAGATATGATATCACACTGAATCTTTTTCAGTAGGTTTAATCGAAATGAATTTGGTATTTATACACAAAAATATACAATCGACACTTAAGACCCCTATCTTTCAGAGGCTGTTTCGCCCCTTTAAAGTGTTTTTCCGCAGTTAAAAAAATACGCGTCGCTTAGTTTTTCGAGTACTATAAGATTAATTAGGGAGAATCAAATCGGCGAGGGACGCCTGGAGTACCTTCCTTGATAGTGTCTCCTCTATACCCCATTCTTGGAGGATTATCTCATCACTTACTTTGTCCATAAGTGTTTTACCCTACATCATGTGGAGGTATTTCATGCGTTAACCGCGTTAAGTTTACTCATATCCTTTTCTTGATAGGTCCGGGGCACGCTACCGTACAGCACAGTCTGTTTAAATATAGAATTATGTATTGACTATGTCTCCTGCTTTTCCGATAATCTTCTTACCCTCGTTTATACGCCCATCTAACTCTCCATCTATCTTTCCGTCATTAGTTAATAGGCTACCAAGATATAATTTTGGTTTTCTTTAACTTTATTTTGAGGTCGATGTTCTTCATGCTTGTCTTTCGTTTGCTCAACATTCTTTTCAAGTCTTCGATTGACTCTGCCATGACAACCTTATCATCTGCGAACGCTAACCCACTGCATTGTACCGACCTTTTTTAGACACTTGTCCATAAATATAATAAATAGGCATGAGGAGAAATTCTTTACGGAAATTCCCAGTAATTTTTCATAATTATAATTTGTTTGGAAAATTCTTTCTACCAAAGTAAAAATTCTAATTCTTTGCGGAAATTTCCTGTCCCAAAGTAAACATTATTTTCATTACGTGTATCCCCTGTTCTGAACTCAACATTTTATTTATTTACTGTAATTATATAAAATTACTGTATACGTAGTTTTTGTTGTTACTTCATGTTCCTTATGGTAAACTTGTATAATCTGAATTCCTACAATAAACAAGGAAATTGGTTAACGTTGCAGTTTCTGATGATGTCATTCTTTCAATATCTTAAAAAATACTATTTTTTCAATTAGAGAATTCGGAAATGATATTAATGTCTGTTATTCATATTAAAAGTTGCAATACTTACTGCACTAAAAATATTCTTCATTGTTTGAAAGTGAATCTACTTCGGTTATAGAAAGCCAGCTCGTAACCTAAAGGAAATTTTTAAAAATCTTGAATGTTAGTATGTAATGTAAGGTATTTATTTTTATAACATTTCTGTGGGATTAAATAAATAATCCATCAGGTTTTTAAAAGTGAAAATTTTAAATGTAATGTGTGTTTTTCGTTTGATCATAAATATGAATATGATCCTTGACTCTGAAGGAAATGTTTTCGAGCCTCTAGACTAGAATACTAGATCTTCCTTTCTTTGTTAAGAATACTGTGATTGACGACGTCGATAAAAGAGGGATAGCAATCATGAAAACTCGACTCACGGTTTTCATTCATAAAACGACCTACGCATTTCATCGCATGCGAATCTTTACGTGTGCGCTTAACTATACAGAGCTGAAGAGATCTTGACATTCAACTTCAATGCTCGCATCAAGCGATGCATTGCTGATTGTGCCTGCAGTTTGCACTTTTAACGAGCATAATCATCACTCTTCACAATGGCAAGCCTAGAGTTTTGACTTTTAGTAGCTGCTTCCAGCATCTTAAGTAAAAAAAAAAGATAAGTAAATAGGTAGTAATAAAATATAGATCCTACTGTGGAGATGTACAATTTTTCCAATCTTCTAAAAAATTTGATCCAGACGAAACCCTTGTAATGTGTGAGTCAATTTGGATGGAATCTTAAAAATTCTTTAGGGAGTGTACATAAAAAATCCGGCCATTAATTTATGGAAACAACATTTTTAACTTGTTCAAGGGTTTTGTTCAGTCTGGTTCGAAACAAAGGGTTCTTTTCAAACCGGACTATTAAAAAAACTTCTCAGAGATAGATCTACATCTAAACTTTGCGCGATTTTCAAGTTAGATCTTTCCCCGTACTTTAAACTCTGAACCAAACCATTTTCAATCACATAGATAGACTAAATCCGATTCAAGTCATCATTCTCTCTCAAATTTCCATCAATAAAGAAAAAACACTATTTCAGAAGGTAATATACATAAAAAGGTTGTTGGAACGATTAAAGAGTCAACCCTAGAGTTGGCATTACTGCGCCACGGTGTCCCTGGTAGCGAAATACATTCCCAGACTGGACTGGGTTTTAGCCTCCAGGACGCCCTCGCTCCCTCTTGTCTTCTCTCTTTTCTTCTCCCTCCCTCCCTCCCGCCCTCTTGATTCTCTCCTCATCCAATGTTTCTCCCTGCCCTCTACGGCATAATGCCGTGTGGACTGCGGGGCCAGGCTAAGGAGCGCGTTCAAGGTCCATGCGAGGTCGCAGACACATCCGACTACCCTCCCTAACCAGAAACTCCTCCCTGTCAATGTAGACAGGGGAAGAGAGTGAGAGGGTGCTTGGGGGGATGGGGAAGAGGATATGAAAAGAGAGACAGAAGATCAAGAAGGTAGATTCAAAGGGTCCTAAGAGGGACGGATGAGGATAATGCCAATGGTAATGGTAATGGAAATGTTGAGTCAGTTCGGTGTTTGACCGTAGTCTCTTCAATAAGACTTGATATGATACTCCTCCCACTTGACGTGGCCTCGCGCACATTATACGCACAGGAATAAGATCGTTGCTAAACCGCAGGTCGCTTCTTCTGCTGCGCCATCTTCATCTTTCTTCTCTTCCATTTTTCGTCCTCTTCACCAGGTCTTTTTCTTTTCTTTCATGCTCTTACTTCTTGATTCTTCTTGATCGCAAGGGTCACACAGACTCCCTTTCTGGAATCTAGGTCGACCTTCAGGAACATCCTCGGAAACATCCCAATGTCGCCGATCTTTGCTTTCTTCCAAGATTTTCAAGCCGGAATTGATATTATAATGGGTAGTTGAATTGTAATATACACATGGAAATCGGGAACATGTGCCCTACTTTGATCGGATTTTGATAATTAATAAATCTTTATAGACACCAAGATCGCATTAAGTATTCGAGGGAAGAAAAAATCATTTATAAACTCTTGAAAAGGACATTTTATTCATTTATCATAAAATCTTGGATCCATCGTCTAATTTCTTTCTTTATGCTTTCTTCTCATTTTATACAACTTGCCTAAACGCTTGGCAGGTTCGATCCGAACACTAAGAAAAAGTTCTAGTTAAAGTTACTAGACTAGAAAGTTAATATGACTAGAAGATTTTATTTAACTAACTATAGTTGATTTTTTCTGGTTAAAACTATTCTAGTTAATACTTGTGGTAACAGAAATGTCGCGATCTTGTGTTGATTTCTAGAAACCTCTCTTTTGTCTCAAGTGATGTTGCTGGACGTGTCAAGTGACACTTTGGCGTAAATGTCCGATTCTCGAATAATAGCGATTTATTAATTGTATTTTCAGTTCTACAACTGTAAATAATTATAGTGAACCGTGAATTTAGCTGCATTATCAAAAAAAATTGCGCGTTCTCTGTCTAAACACCAGTACTATAGGAATACTTCCAAACCAAGCGCATATTTTTTGGATTTCTTTGAAAAATATTCTCGAAAGTATTAACATTGTATACAATAAATAAACAAAGTAAATCCAGTAAGGCTTTTTGGTTAACCTTACCAGAAATTCTGGTTAAATTTACCTCAATTTCTAGTAAAATGAACCAAAAAATTGTTTATCAGAATCTTCTGACACTTTTAACCAGAATTTATAGTAAGGGCCTATCTAACACTCTATTCTAGTTGAATTGACCAGAATTCTGGTTGGCTCAACTAGAATTTTTTGAGTGCGTGTTTCGTGTCTTCCATATAGACTTTTACCTTCATTTTCTTATATTATTGTGACAATCATCAAGACACAAAGTGATTTTTTTCACCTACATTACAGCACAAATTGGAGTTCAATCGAGTGAGTAAATCAGATTTGCGTATCCCTTCTCTTTGGACTTTGTACTCGAGAGGCAAAAGGGCTCCCTTGAAATCGTACAAGGCTAAAGTCGTATTGCTAAAATATAATCTTGTGTATTAGACAAGATATACTTACGAATTGTATTTTTGATAAATAATAAAGAAATATACTTTCTGAATAAAATTTGTAATTGAAGACCTCCTTTATGCTCGTATGGGAACCCATAGAAATGAGATCTGATGATACCTCATGTAATGACCTTCGTTTCTTGCCATCCTCCTGTTTGTCACGTCCACTCTTGAGCGAGCTCACGAGTCTGTCCCAACGCTTTTTTTTATACTTGCAAATCCCAAGGACGGGTATCAAGTTTCAAACTGTCAGCGCCTTTTCTTACGGTTTTATATCGCCTGAGAGCACGTCATTTCCGCGAAAATACTTTCAATACTTTTTCCCGTGAATGTCGCCCAAAGGCGACGAGTTTTCCATTTTTTTCTCCTAATCGTTGACTCCCCATGTCCTTCACAAGAAAATACGACAAGTAATCATTATATTAAAAACTGTTCTAAAAATCGAGTGGAACCCACTTTTCTTTTAGAGGTAGTGGATTTGTAAGTGCCGCTGTAAATTTTCTTTAGTGACATTCCAATCCTTCCTCGTGAGTCTATTGTACTTGTTCTAAAAGTTTTACCAACTCTCACTAAATACTAAAATAAAATCTCTTTTCGCCTATATTAAACTTTAGAAAAAGATTTGATATTCTTTGTTTGCAAATAATTTGATTAAGATCAAGAGGAATGATTTCTGTATTGGTACTAATTTCGAATTGCGTGGATTCTAGAGTATAGTCTAGAGTATAGAGCAATCTCTATTCTGGACCCTCGAATCTGTCACGAGAACATCGCTTCGTCTCGTTGGCATTACTTATGCTAATGGCTGACCTTCGACAAGATCATATTTTCACCCAACGGGTTCCATTTATGGGCCATTGTTGTCCTCGCGATGGCTTTTGTCGCGATCGCACGAGTCTCTTTCTTTCTTTTAAATATTCCTTTCTTTCGCCCCTGGTCTCTCTTTCTTCTCTTATTCCCTTTTTCAGGCTCGTATCCGCCAATACCTCTCAACAGAACCTAACCGTTTTGTTTCATCAGACCAATGGCAGAAAGAGACGAGGCCACCACTGCCGTCTGGGAATTAGCGCGGATTAACAAGGCCCAGACGAGTGACATTCTTATGATCAAAGACGTCCTCTATATAGTCTATATAACTTTACAAGGGGCAGACAGTATGTGTTCAACCTATATGTACAATGTATATGCATAATAATAAAGGGTTTGAATGTTGAAAGCGTCCTAATTTTGAAGTGTACATACATTTGACATATTCTAAATTTAATTCCTGAAAATTCGGAATTACCTTGATTTGCATCTCAATTTTAATGTTACAGATTCAAGTTTAACACAATTAAACGATTTAAAACGCATATATTTTTTCAGATTACTCTGTGGGAAACATCGACCTTTTTTCCTATCTATAATCTTGCGTCCTTGATGAGAATTCGAGGAAATTGCCCCTAAATCCGGACATGCGTAATGTATACTGATCTATTTAATAAAAATGCGCAACTCTGATGTCAACGACTTGTCCACACGGAGGGTTCATATAGGGTGGAAACTTAGCCTAAAAACGGACTCAACTGAAACATTCTAATACGTAGAAACTGGTACTATAAATTCATTAATTTATGATCAATGTTAAAGGGCTATTTCTTTGCAAAAAGAAATCAGTATGCAATTATCTACATTTTGATATTCAAGTAAACTAAATAAACCTACCATAATGCTACCACGAACAAGTTTTCATAAAACGATTTCAAAGCACTTGAGAATTTTATGATCAGCCTTCAAATTTCCGCATCGCATATGACCTAGCTTTAAATTCAGAAAATATTGGAAAATTTCTACTGAAATAATCTAATAATACGTTAGTTTGCATTTTAAAGCGCGCTATAAAACTTACCAATATTTAAGCACAGTATTTTTCAGTGTACAGATTACTTTAGATTTTACTACTTTTATTAATTTTATTAGATTTGCGAAAACAGGTCTGGAATTTTATAATAGTTTAGAGCGATTTTTGAGTTGGAAACGAGCTTATTTCCATTTTTGGTAAAATATTGGTAAAAGGCGTTAAAATGGAGCTGGAGGTTTTCACACTCTTTCTCGGCTTTCACAATAGATTGCTAAATTGTCCGGCTTTTGACGGCGCTAGTGGAAATGAAAACTACCCGAAAGCCTTTCCTGAGAACAGCCGGTTATCGAGAATCAAGCCGAGTAGTAGGCACGTATATTTTTTACCACTATTCCCTAATTTCAATTTGGACGATCAGGGATTTTTTGCCAGGAAATTTTTTTCTGTCAATACTCGAATTCGAGAAAATGTTCACCTCCAGAGAACAATTTTACAGACATATCATTTATTCATGGGGTTTTCCTTGAGTCCTTCATAAGCAATAGAAAACCCTTTAGAAAGAGACATTGGGTTGGTTGGCTATTGAGTTTAAGGAAAGAGGGTTCTAATTTTTAGTCAACACCATCAATATCCGATATAGGTTTCAAAATGTGATCCTCGTATAACAAGGTAGATAAATTTTACACTAAATTGTACAAGTCATTGAGTTTGAGGCTTGCCTTTTAGTCGGGATTCCTTCGAATTAACGAATGTTTGCCCTTCCAGGCCACTTCTATGGTTCCAGCAAAAGCCACACCCGCGCCCTTCTTGCTGGGCCAATTTCCACGTGCAAGGTTACGACCTCCCTAAACTCAACCCCCTTGCTGAAAAAGGGAAAAGCGAGGGTTCCCTACCCCAACGCGTGAATTTATGGGCTATATGGCCTTCGGAAGCTGCTTGCGAAACGCGTGGGTGTCCGGTTACCCCCACTTTTTACCCCTTCAACCCCTCGTCTTTCAACCCTCTACATTAAACCTACCCTTGTCTTTTTTGTCCCTGTTTATATCCTTGATTCCAGTGTTGACTGATAACTCTGATACATAGAAAGCTTGATATTCCACAGTTCACATCACTGGAGTCGAAAAGATTGCTAATATTTTTTCAAAACTTGCCCTTCAAAGACCCCATTCCAATTATTCATGATTGTCCTTAGGTCGATTTTCTGAAGGGCATTTCCCACTTCCGCATTTCCCCAAATGCGGTAAACTTTCAGACGCGCGGGCGCACCTTATGCTGGATTTCAAAGAACGTGAATGCAAAACATAAAGAACGCCCCAGGGTGGTCCAAAGGATCAGGGGAAAAATCTCAAGGTTTGGGTATTGATCGAAGGGAATTTGGGTAGAGTTGGTTGGCATGTAAAGAGTCGACTGTTTAGTTTTTAGGAAACCAAATTCTGTTAAAAAGATTTAGGTATTTGAAAATGATGCAATCTTGTTAAAATATTTTGTGCGGATTAAATCTATAACCTAGTAATTTAAATGGAGAGTGTAGGTTTCAACTTTTATTATTATAAAAATATTAATTTAGATAGAAAAAAATGTTGAAGTTGCGTATCGTAAAAGAGGCTCAACATTCTGATTTTTTCTCATTTATTATTTGAATAATGCACTCGTCTAGCAATTAATTAAAGTAAACAAAGTTTTGATTTAAAAAAAAACAACCAACATATTATCAAATTAAAAAGACCCAGCCTAAGTATCCCCAAATGGGGCGGAAATGGACAACTTAATTGAAAACAGTCGTGTCATGTAATATAGATAAAAATAAAAAGTTTCGTTTATTAAAATTTGACAGTGCTATTAGACTATTTGCAAAACTACAGGGATTAAGAGGACTGCAAAAATTTGCAGGGAATGTGACAAGTTTGCTACCACTTGATTAAAAATTTTCCTTCTTTAATCAAGAGAAAAATATTTCCGTACGCTCGCGTACGATTAACCATTTTTGCGGACAAAAACGAGTAAAAAAGAAACGAGAAAACGAGGATTTTTTAATGAGTAATATGTTTATAATAGAACGAATATAGTATGCTTGAACGAACTGTAAATAAATTTTGAATAAAGATACCCCTTCCCCCCCCCCCCCCCACTCTCTCCACCTCCTCTATACGCATACATCTCTGAACCCTACAACACACATAGAGCATCCCAAGTTCTCCCTTTC
>JAAAKG020124157.1:3098-14944 GCA_010014905.2 Druon quercuslanigerum
AATTCAACTTGATTTGGATTTTATTTTTATTTTATTTGGCCTTGGGTTTGGATTTGATTTGGATTTGATTTGGATTTTATCTGGATTTGGATATGTATCTGATTTTAAATGGAATGGTATTTGACTTGGATTTGAATTTGAATTCAACTTGATTTGGATTTTATTTTTATTTTATTTGGCCTTGGGTTTGGACTTGATTTGGATTTGATTTGGATTTGATTTGGATTTGATTTGGATTTGATTTGGATTTTATCTGGATTTGGATATGTATCTGATTTGATTTCAATTTTAATTTGAATGGTATTTGATTTCGATTTGAATTTTAGTAGGAATTGGATTTGATTTGCACATGATTTGGATTTTTTTAAATTGAATTTGGACTTGAAATTAAATTAATTTGGGTCAGATTTGGATTTGGTTTTTGTTTGGATTTGATTTGGATTTAATTTTGATGTTAATATTCATATTCATATTTCGATATTATTTTAATTTAATGTGTCTTGGATGTGGATGTAATGTAAGTTTGGATTTATTTTGGATTTGGTTTGGATTCGATCTGAATTTGAATGGTATTTGCTTTGGATTTGAATTGCATTTAATTTGTATTTTATTTTTATTTAATTTGTGCTTGGGTTTGACTTTGCTTAGCATTTAATTTGGATTTTAATATTCATATTTGTGTTTCGATTTTATTTTAATTTAATGTGTCTTGGATTTGGATGCAATGTAACTTTGAATTTGATTTGGATTCGATGTATCTGATTTGATTTTAATTTTAATTTCAATGGAATTTGATTTGGATTCTAATGGGATTTAGATTTTGATAGGATTTGGTTTTGAATTTGCATTTAGCTTTGATTTTAATTTAAATTTGAATGGTATTTGATTTAGATTTGGATTTGAATTCAAATTGATTTGTATTTTATTTTTAATTCATTTGGCCTTGGGTTTGGATTTGATTTGGATTCTATCTGGATTTGGATATGTATCTGATTTTAAATAGAATGGTATTCGACTTGAATTTGGATATGTATCTGATTTGATTTTAATTTTAATTTTAATTTCAAAGGCATTTCATTTCGATTTGAATGGGATTTAGATTTTAATAGGATTTAGATTTTAATAGGATTTGGTTTTGAATTTGCATTTAGAGTTGATTTGATTTTAATTTAAATTTGAATGGAATTTGATTTGGATTCAACTTGATTTGTATTTTTTATGTATTTAGTCAATGTTATTTCCAACAGGCGAAGCCAATTACAGGATTTGCATTAGATTTAGTTTGGATTTGATTTGAAGCTGGACTTGGATTTCATTAAGAATTGAATTTCGTTTTATATTTTTAATTGCATTTGATTTGAATTTATTTCATTTACATTTGAATTTGATGTGGTTGGAATTTGAACAGTTTAGATTTGATTTGCGTTTGGATTTGGATTTTTTTAGGATTTTATTTAGTTTAAATTGGATTTGGATAAGATTTGTATTTAATTTAAATTTATTAAAAATTTGATTAGATTAGGATTTGGATTCGATATGGATTTGGATACGATTTGTATTAGATTTTATATGGATTGAATTTGGGTTTGATAGGGATTTTGATTCGATTTATATTTTTTATTGAATGTTATCAGGATAAGGATTTGGAATCGATTTGATTCAGATTTTATTTAAAGCTGGATTTTAATTTAGTCTGGATTTAGATATGATTTGTATTTGATGTTATGTGGATTTTGTTAGGACTTGGATTTTATTTTTATTTTTATTTGGAATTGATTTTTTAAAAATTGGATTTTACTAGAATTAAATTTGGATTTAATGAGGATATGATTTGGATTTGTACTTGATCTGGATTGTATTTGAATTGGATTTAATTTTTGTTTTGAATTACTTTGTTTTTGTTTTACTTGGATTTGAGATAGATTTATTGGATTTAGGATTTGATTTAGATTTGATTAGGATTATGATTCGACTTGGCTTAGATTAGGATTTGGTTTGGATATGATTTAGATTTTATTTTGGCTTGCTTGGGATTTGATGTTTTTAGGATTTGGCTTTTTATTTTTAAATGCATTTGAATTGGATTTAATTTGGATTTGATTAATATTTGATTTGTATTTGTACTTGATCTGGATTGTAGGATTGCATTTGATTTGTATTTGATTTTGATTTGATATAATTGGAATTTGGATTTGAATTACATTCAATTAGGATTAGGATTCTATTTGGATTTGATTAGGATTATAACTTGGATCTGATTTCATTTAAATCTTATTTTGACTTGACTGGGATTAGATTTGTATTTAATTTATAATTAGATTTGATTCGATTGTGGTATGATTTGTATTAGATGTGGACTTCAATTGGATTTGTATTTGCAATTGCATTTGAGTTGAGTTGGATTTGAGTTGCATTCGATTTATATTTGGATGATTAGGATTAGGATTTGCCTTAAACTTGGATTTGCTTTAGTTTTTATTTGGATTTACCTTAGATATTATTTTAACTTGATTTGGAATAATTTACGATTAAATTAAGTTTGAATTTGATTTAGATTTGATTCGCTTGACCTTGATTTAAATCTTCTTAAATTTAGATTTGATTTTTGATCAAGCCTTGATTTTGAAAGGATCTGATTTGTATTTAATTTAAATTGAAATTTTATTTGAATTCGAATTTACTTGGGTTTTATTTAAAACCTTAATATAGATTTAATTTGAATTTTGATTTGGATTGGATTTAGAATTATTGGATTTTTATCTAGTTTGGATTTGATCAGGATTTAGATTCAATTTAAGTTCGGATTTGATCAGGATTATGATTTTGATTTGATTAGGATTCATTTGGGTTTTTATTTAATACTATTTCATTTAGATTTGATTTTACTTGGATTTGATTTTAATTTCACTTTTATTTGATTTAAATTTTTATTTTATTTTAAATTGATTTTGATTTAATTTGGCATTGATTTTAATTTAATTTGGATATGAATTTGATTTTGATTAATATGGGTTTTGTATCTAATTTGTATTTTAATTTGATTTGACTTGGATTTGATAAAAATATGCTTTAATTTGGATTTGGTTTGGAATTGATTTGTACTTGATTAATATTTTATTTAGATTATATTATATTATATGGTTTATTTTGGATTTGACTCGATTTGGACTTGAAAATTTGGATTTGACTTGGAAAGAATTTGATTTTTAAATAATTTGGATTTAAAGACTAGGATTCAAATTCAGTTAAGATTTTGATATAATGTGGACTGATTTGGGATTTAATTTAATTGGCATTTTATTTACATTTGTTTTACTTGGATTTGATTTAAATTTTGCTTCAATTTGAATCTGATTTAAGTTTTTATTTTATTTGGGATTGATTTTGATTTAATTTAGATTTGAATTTTATTAGGATTTAAATTGGATTTAGATTCGGATTCGATTTGGATTAATGTGGATTGGAATTCAATTTGTATTTTATTCGTGTCAGATTTTGTTTGTATTCGATTTATATTTAATTTGTATTTGATTTGATTGGAATTATTTGATTTTGATTTAATTTGGATTTAGATGTGTATTAATTTGGATTTTAATTTCACTTTTATTTGGATTGGAATGAAATTTGCTTCAATTTGAATTGGATATGAATTTTGACTTGATTTAATCTTGATTTGGAATTAATTTTATTTTCATTTGAATGGGAGTTTGATTTGAATTTGATTCAGATTAATTTATATGTGAGCCTAATTTGTATTTTATATGAATTTGATTAAAATTTGCTTTAATTTGGATTTGATTTGGACTTTGTTTGGAATTTATTTGTATTTAATTTATATTTTATTTGGAATCGTATTTTAGCTAATTTGAAATTAATTTGATTTGGACTTTGTTTGGAACTGATTTGTATTTGATTTATATTTTATTTGTATTTGTATTTTATTTTATTTTATTTGGAGGTTGTTTGAATTTTTACTGATTTGAATTAGATTTACCTTGAATTTGATTTATATTTTATTTGGATTTGTATTGTATTTGATTTTATTGTTAGTGGAAGCTTCTAATGTGTCCCCTAAGGGTTTACATTTTTCATTCACCCTCTTCCTATTCCTTAACACAACTCCCACACCCTTTTTGGTGGCGGGAGGGGGACCTACAGCTTAAGGTGGGTTCCGAACCACCAGAACCTCGGTGAAGGTACATAGAAAAATTTAGATTTCATTTATATCTTTTTTGTATTTGTAATGTATTTGATTTGGAATTGATTTGGACTTGTTTTGGAATTAATTTGTATGGAATTTTGTTTGGATTTGATTTATATTTTATTTGGCATTGTATCTGAATTAATTTGAATCTAATTTGATTTTATTTAATTCAGATTTAGATTGGATTAGGATTTAAATTCAATTTAGATTTTAATTTCATTGTATTATGTTGGGATTATTTTCATTTTTATTTTGATTTGAATGAGATTTGCTTCAATTTGAATTGAATGTGAAACATGACTTCAGTTAAACTTGATTTGGAATTGTTTTTATTTCCATTTAAATGGGAGTTAGATTTGGATTTGATTTAGATTAATTTATATGTGAATCTAATTTGTATTTTATTTGGATTTGATTAAAATTTGCTTCAATTTGGATTTGATTTGGACTTTGTTTGGAATTGATTTCTTTTTAATTTATATTTTGTTTGGATTTTTATTGTATTTGATTTTGTTTGGATTTGATTTATATTTTATTTGGATTTTTATTGTATTTGATTTTATTTTATTTAGCTTTGATTTATATTTTATTTGGATTTATAATGTATTTGATTTGAAATTGATTAAGAATTGATCTAGACTTGATTTGGAATTAATTTTTACTTGATTTTATTTGGATTTGATTTATATTTTATTTGGGTTTGTATTCGAATGAATTTGAAATTAATTTGATTTGATTTAGACTTTTTTTGGAATTGATTTTTGTATTTGATTTGTATTTGATTTATATTTAATTTGTGTTTGTATAATATTTGATTTGATTTGGATTTGACTCGATTCGGATTTGATTTGACTTTCATTTGGAATGAGTTTGATTTTGATTTAATTTTGATTTTAATTTTATGTGAATAATTTTATTTTGAATGTGAATTTTGATTTAATTTGAATGGGAGTTAGATTTGGATTTGATTTAGATTAATTTAGATGTGAATCTAATTTGTATTTTATTTGTATTTGATTAAAATTTGCTTCAATTTAAAATTTATTTGGACTTTGTTTGGAATTGATTTCTTTTGATTTATATTTTATTTTTATTTGTAATTGAATTATTTTTTAATTAATTTAATTTTATTTGGACGTTGTTTGGAGTTGATTTCTGTCTGATTTAAATTTTATTTGTATTTGTATTTTACTTGATTTGATTTGGATTTTTATTGATTCAAAAATGATTTACCTTGAATTTGATTTATATTTTATTTGGATTTGTATTCGAATTATTTTGAAATTAATTTTATTTGAGTTGGACTTTGTTTGGAAATAATTTGTATTTAATTTATATTTTATTTGTATTTGATTTGATTTGGAGTTGGTTTGGTTTTTATTGATTTAAATTTGATTTATCTTGAATTTGATTTATATTTGATTTCGATTTTTATTGTGTTTGATGTTATTTCATTTAGAATTGATTTATATCTTATTTGGATTTATATTTGAATTAATTTGACTCGATTTGGATTTGACTTGAATTTGATTTGGAATAATTTGATTTTGATTTAATTTAGATTTAGATTTGATCAGGATTTAAATTTAATTTAGATTTTAATTTTATGTGAATAATTTTATGTTGAATGTGAATTTTGATTTGATTTGAATGGGATTAATTGGATTTTATTTGGACTTTGTTTGGAATTGATTTGTATTTGATTTATAATTTATTTGTATTTGTATTATATTTGGTTTGATAAGGATTTTACTCGATTCGGATTTGATTTGATTTTATTTCGGAATGAATTTGATTTTTAATTAATTTGGATTTAGATTCGATTAGGATTTAACTTCAATTTACATTGAAATTTTATGTGAATAATTTTATGTTGAATGTGAATTTTGATTTAAACTTGACTTGGAATTTATTTAGATTAAGTTAGATGTTAATCTATCTTGTATTTTATTTGGATTTGATTAAAATTTGCTTGAATTTGGATTTGATTTCGACTTTGTTTCAAATTTATTTGTATTTGTTTTATATTTTATTTATATTTGATTTGATTTGGAGTTGGTTTGGTTTTTATTAATTTAAATTTGATTTACCTTGGATTAGATTTATATTTGATTTGGATTTTTATTTTGTTTGATGTTATTTCATTTAGATTTAATTTATATCTTATTTGGATTTGTAATGTATTTGATTTGGAATTGATTTGAAATTGATATGTATTCGTTTAATATTTGATTTGTATTTGTATTACATTTGGTTTGATTTGGATTTGACTCTATTTGGATTTTATTTGAATTTAATTTGGAATGAATTTGATTTAATTTGGATTAATATCTGATTAGAATTTAAATTCAATTTAGATTTTAGTTATACGTGTATTAACTTGGGTTTTAATTTCATTTTTATTTGGATTTGAATGAAATTTGCCTGAATTAGAATTGGATATGAATTTTAATTTGATTTAAACATGATTTGGAATAAATTTTATTTAGATTTGAATGAATTAAAATTTGCTTCAATTTGGATTTAAACTTTGTTTGAAATTGATTTGTATTTTATTTTATATTTCATTTGTATTTGATTTGATTTGGTTTTTATTGATTTAAATTTGATTTATCTTGGATTTGATTTATATTTGATTTGGATTTTTATTTAACTTTTATTTGGATTGGAATGAAATTTGCTTCAATTTGAATTGGATATGAAATTTGACTTGATTTAATCTTGTTTTGGAATTAATTTTATTTTCATTTAAATGCGAGTTAGATTTGGATTTGATTTAGATTAATTTATGTGTGAATCTAATTTGTATTTTATTTGGATATGATTAAAATTTGTTTGGTTTAGATTTATATGTTATTTGGATTTGTATTTGAATTAATTTGAAATTAATTTGATTTGATTTGATTTAGATTTGATTAGGATTTTAATTCAATTTAGATTTTAATTTCATGTGTATTATTTTGGGATTCAATTTCATTTTTATTTGGATTTGAATGAAATTTGCTTGAATTTTAATTTGATATGAATTTTGACTCGATTTAAACTTGATTCGGGATTGATTTTATTTTTATTTGAATGGGAGTTAGATTTCGATTTGATTATATTAATTTATATGTGAATTTATATTGTATTTTATTTGGATTTGTATTCGAATAAATTTAAAATAATTTGATTTGATTTAGACATTGTTTGGAATTGATTTGTATTTGATTTGTATTTGATTTATATTTGATTTATATTTTATTTGTGGTTGTATTATATTTGGTTTGATTTGGATTTGACTCCATTTGGATTTGATTCGAATTTCATTTGGAATGAATTTCATTTTGATTTAATTTGGATTTAGATTCGTTAAGGATTTAAATTTAATTTAGATTTTAATTTTATGTGTATTAATTTGGGGTTTAATTTTATTTTTATTTGGATTTGAATAAAATTTGCTTTTATTTGAATTGCATATGAATTTTGATTTGATTTAAACCTGATTTGGAATTGTTTTTATTTCGATTTAAATGGGAGGTAGATTTGGATTTGTTTTAGATTAATTTAGATGTGAATCTAAGTTGTATTTTATTTTGATTTGATTAAAATTTGCTTTAATTTTGATTGGATTTGGACTTTGTTTGGAATTGATTTGTATTTGATTTATATTTTATTTGGATTTTTATTGTCTTTGATTTGGACTTTTTTTGGAATTAATTTGTATTTGATTTTGTTTGGATTTGTATTTGAATTAAGTTGAAATTAATTTGATTTGATATAATTTAGATTTGGATTTGATTAGGATTTGAATTCAATCTAGACTTTAATTTCATGTGTATTATTTTGGGATTTACTTTCATTTTTATTTGGATTTGAATGAAATTTTCTTCAATTTGAATTGGATATGAATTATAAATATTTGAATAATATTTTATTTGTATTTCTATTTGTATTTGTCTTTGATTTGATTTGGATTTTCATTGATTCAGAATTGATTTACCTTGAATTTGATTTATATTTTATTTGTATTTGTAATGTATTTGATTTGGAATTGATTTAGACTTGTTTTGGAATTAATTTGTGCTTGATTTTGTTTGGATTTGATTTATATTTTATTTGGATTTGTATTCGAATTAATTTAAAATTAATTTGATTTGATTTAGACTTTGTTTGGAATTTATCTGTATTTGATTTATATTTTATTTGTGTTTGTATTATATTTGGTTTTATTTGAATTTGACTCGATTCGGATTTGATTTGAATTTCATTTGGAATGAATTTGATTTAGATTTAATTTAGATTTAGATTTTATTAGGATTTAAATTCAATTTAGATTTTAATTTTATTTGTATTTGTTTAAAATTTGCTTCAATTTAAAATTTATTTGGACTTTGTTTGGAATTGATTTGTATTTGATTTATATTTTGTTTGGATTTTTATTGTCTTTGATTTGGACTTTTTTTGGAATTAATTTGTATTTGATTTTGTTTGGATTTGTATTTGAATTAAGTTGAAATTAATTTGATTTGATATAATTTAGATTTGGATTTGATTAGGATTTGAATTCAATCTAGACTTTAATTTCATGTGTATTATTTTGGGATTTACTTTCATTTTTATTTGGATTTGAATGAAATTTTCTTCAATTTGAATTGGATATGAATTATAAATATTTGAATAATATTTTATTTGTATTTCTATTTGTATTTGTCTTTGATTTGATTTGGATTTTCATTGATTCAGAATTGATTTACCTTGAATTTGATTTATATTTTATTTGTATTTGTAATGTATTTGATTTGGAATTGATTTAGACTTGTTTTGGAATTAATTTGTGCTTGATTTTGTTTGGATTTGATTTATATTTTATTTGGATTTGTATTCGAATTAATTTAAAATTAATTTGATTTGATTTAGACTTTGTTTGGAATTTATCTGTATTTGATTTATATTTTATTTGTGTTTGTATTATATTTGGTTTTATTTGAATTTGACTCGATTCGGATTTGATTTGAATTTCATTTGGAATGAATTTGATTTAGATTTAATTTAGATTTAGATTTTATTAGGATTTAAATTCAATTTAGATTTTAATTTTATTTGTATTTGTTTAAAATTTGCTTCAATTTAAAATTTATTTGGACTTTGTTTGGAATTGATTTCTTTTGATTTATATTTTATTTTTATTCGTAATTGAATTATTTTTAAATTAATTTAATTTGATTTGGACATTGTTTGGAATTGATTTGTGTTTGATTTATATTTTATTTGTATTTTTATTTGCTTTGATTTGATTTGCAGTTGGTTTGGATTTTTATTGATTTAAAATTGATTTACCTTGAATTTGATTTATATTTTATTTGGATTTGTGTTGACTTTGTTTGAAATTGATTTGTATTTGATTTATATTTGATTTTTGTTTGTATTATATTTGGTTTGATTTGGATTTGATTTGGATTTTTATTGTGTTTGATGTTATTTCATTTAGAATTGATTTATATCTTATTTGGATTTGTATTTGAATTCATTTGAAATTAATTTTATTTGGACTTGGTTTGGAATTTAATTGATTTAGATTTGTATTTGATTTCGATTAATATGGGTTTTGAATCTAATTTGTATTTTAATTGGATTTGATTTGACTTGGATTTGATTAAAATATGCTTTAATTTAAACTTGGTTTGGAATTGATTTGCATTTGATTTATATTTTATTTATATTATATTATATTATATTTTTAATTTGAATTTGACTCGATTAGGACTTGATTTGGATTTGAGTTGGAAAGAATTTGATTTTTAATTAATTTGGATTTAAATTTGATAAGGATTCAAATTCAATTTAGATTTTGATTTAATGTGGAATAATTTGGGATTGAATGTCATTTAATTTAGATTTGAATTTTATTAGGATTTAAATTGAATTTAGATTTGGATTAGATTTGGATTAGTATGAATTGGAAGTCAATTTGTATTTTATTTGTATCTGATTTTGTTTGGATTTGATTTATATTTGATTTGTATTTGTATTTCATTTGGAACTGTTTTTATTTGATTTGGTTTATATTTTATTTATATTTGATTTATATCTTATTTGGATTTTTATTTTTTTGGGTTTGATTTTGATTTAAATCGATTCGTATTTGATTTTAATTTGATTTAGAAGGAATTTAATTTTGATTTAATTTGGATTTAGATTTAATTAGGATCAAATTCAATTTAGATTTAATTTTATGTTTATTAATTTTGGGTTTAATTTCATTTTTATTTGGATTAGAATAAAATTTGCTTTAATTTAAATTACATATGAATTTTGGTTTGATTTAAACTTGATTTGGAATTATTTTTATTTCGATTTAAATGGGATTTAGATTTGGATTTGATTTATATTAATTTAGATGTGAATAAAATTTGTATTTGATTTTTATTTTATTTGTATTTGTGTTCGAATTAATTTGAAATTAATTTGATTTGGACTCTGTTTGGAATTGATTTGTGTTTGATTTATATTTTATTTGTATTTTTATTGTATTTGTTTTAATTTGGATTTGTATTTGAAATAATTTGAAATTAATTTGATTTGATTTAATTTAGATTTGGATTTGATTTGGACTTTGTTTGGAATTAATTTGTATTTGATTTATATTTTATTTGTATTTTTATTATTTTGGGTTTGATTTGGATTTGACTCGATTTGATTTTGATTTGAATGTGATTTGGAATGAATTCAATTTAGATTTTAATTTCATGTGTATTAATTTGGGTTTTAATTTTATTTTTTTTTATGTGAATGAAATTTTCTTCAAATTGGATTTGATTTGGACTTTGTTTGGAATTAATTTTTATTTGATTTATATTTTATTTGTATTTGTATCCGAATTAATTTGAAATTAATTTGATTTGGACTTTGTTTGGAATTGATTTGTGTTTTATTTATGTTTTATTTGTATTTTTATTATATTTGGTTTGATTTGGTTTTGACTCGATTTCGATTTGATTTGAATTTGATTTGATTAGGATTTAAATTCAATTTAGATTTTTATTTTATTTGAATTAATTTGGATTTTCATTTCATTTTTTTTTTGATTGGAATGAAATTTGCTTTAATTTAAATTACATATGAATTTTGGTTTGATTGAAACTTGATTTGGAATTGATTTTATTTTCATTTGAATGGAAGTTAGATTTGGATTTCATTTAAAATAATGTAGATGTAAATGAAGCTTGTATTTTCTTAAGATTTAATTAAAATCTTATTCAAATTGGATTTAATTTGGACTTTGTTTGGAACTAATTTGTATTTGTTTTATATTTTATTTATATTTGTATTTGATTTGATTTGGAGTTGGTTTGGATTTTTATTTATTTAAATTTGATTTCCCTTGAATTTTATTTATATTTGATTTGTATTTGTATTGCCTTTTATTTGGACTTTTTTTGGAATTAATTTGATTTGATTTGGACTTGGTTTGGAATTTTATTGATTTGAATTTGATTTTCTTGGGATTTGATTTATATTTTATTTGAATTTTTAATGTATTTGACTTGGGTTGAATGTTATTATTATTATTATTATTTAATTAATGATTTTAGATGTTAATTTTGTTTGTCTACTGGTCTATATCAATATTATTAAAATATTGATAAATCTTAAGATTGTG
>JAAAKG020124179.1:0-14159 GCA_010014905.2 Druon quercuslanigerum
GGCAAACGGCAAGTAGCACATCGCTGTGACGTACGTCGACCTTCGTAACGGGGAGTTCATTATGGGGTGCAGCAGGGTGCCCCGTCATTTATTTCAATTACTGCCAAACGTTAACGCTGAATCAGCGAGCTGATCCTGTGCTGACCAATTCACAGGCACACGCCATTAATAATTGCTGTCGAATCCTCTAAAGGCTCGGGTTGACAACGACGAAAAAAATTTGCGTTTCCAATGAAAAGTTACGAAGCGCGCTACGATCCGTGGTCAGGTCTCATCTGCCCTTTTTCGGATGTGATAAGACAGGGTGTAGGCTAACTAAACAGGTGGTATTTTCTAATTTATCATCAGAAAAGATACTTTTCTATTCTATTTATGTCACATTTTGTACCAATAATTACCTAATTTTAAAATTCAGGGTTCATAGAAAAATGTAAAAAGCTGATCTAATTTATTTTATGCTCATAAATAATGTCATTTAGGTTCGATCTTTTTTAATTTGAAGTGGGTCTAAAAGATGTACTGTAGCATTCAGTTTTCTAAAAAAAAAGATTACAGATGAAAAAATATATCTAATTTTCACGCATCCAAAATAATACACTCAAAGTCCAAAGATACGAGAAGATCAGAATGATCTAACTCCAAAGATACGAGTATGAAAGGGACTCACATCCCTGTGACGCTTGCATTTTGGGGTAATGTTTGAGAACGCAATGGGGCCTACTACGCACACGCGCATGACTAATTTAAGGCAGCGTTTACACGCTCGGTCCTTTGGAGTCGGGGCCCTCGTATCTGTGGAGCGCTCGTATCTGTGGAGCGCTCGTATCTTTGAAACAGCGTCTTTGGAGTGCCAGTGTACTCAAAATACTCAATAATAGCGGTCTTGTGACAAAACAGGAAGAATTAAATTTTTTATTTGATGAAAGAGTATTAAAAATGACCATATATGACTATAATTATTATATTATATTATTATATATTATATATTATCTTTTATTATATTTAACATTCTCGGTGCTCTTAAAGAACATGAAAATAGTTTAACTCCCCTAAATTTCATAGAGTAATATTAGTTAGGAATATTTGAATATTATATAATAAACAAAAAAATATTTGTAAACAAATTATTTGTTGAAAGGATGTTTTTTACGATTTTCCATAATGTTACGTGTTTTTAAAGTTAAGTTGCAACAAATGTTGATTAAATTAATATAATTATTGAGAAATTTCTTCTAGAGATTATTTTCTGTTAGTATTATAAACAAATTCACTAATCACCCATTTTTCGACGGGAAAATCGCTTTTTTCATTTTCATATTTTTTTAGGAACTTTATGAGTTGTTAAAAAATTTATAATTTTTTTAATAATACTATCATTTTTTAAAACAAATTAAATAAACAAGTGCATTCAGTTGGGAGCTTCATGACAATTTCAGCAATTTGCATAACTAGTTGATAAATTTTATGTTTTTTCTTAAACAATTTTAATAAAGAGATGGATAGAAATGGGATTTGTCGAAAAAGCAATTCGTTTTTTTTCTTCTTAAAAACACGTTTTTAATTAGAAAATTCATAATAATTTCAGAAAAAATTCCTAATTTTTTCATTAATACTACCAATTTTAAAAGGAATTTTTATTTTAAAAATGCATTTTTGGGGAATCTCCCGATGAAAAATTTTTTTTTTTTCGATTTTAGTCCTTTAAATTCGAACGTCGTGATAATTTTAGATTTCCGTGGACTAATTCATTTTTATAAGACAATTATTATTCGATTTTAACTATTTGTTTTTAAAAAGCTAAAAAAATTACACACTAAACTTTCATAGCATATGTTTATATTTTTGTTTATTTAATTACAAAAATGAAAAAAGTTGACTTGTGAAGTATACGCGTTAAAAAAAAAGCCTTAGAATTAATAAAGAATACCTGGAAAACTGAAAGCAACTATAAAAGCAATATTTCCAATATCAATGCAAATGTTAAAAAATGTATAGAATTTGATATAAACAAATAAGTAAATTAAAAGGGAATCGTGACGATTGGGAGTGATTCATTTTATTTGCACTAAATTTGAACAATTTATGGACAAAAAGAGTTTTTTCAATCAATTAATTGAAATTAATATATCATTTGTTATTTTTATAACATTTTTGTAAACAAATATCTATATCAGGAATTTTTGATGTAATAAATAAATTTTTTTCTATGAAATCGATCATATATTACTTGGAATTATTTTATTATATTTGGAGACCGAATGAAAGCTTGTGGTTGTTTAAACTATCGTAATTAACAAATTTCCTGTAAAAAGAATACAGTTGATTAATGCTGTTTATACAAAAAGTGTTTAACATGTTCTAAACCATTTTTATCTCATTTAGTCTGAATAAAAACCAGTAAAATGAAGTTCTAAAAAATTTTCAAGAAAAAAATAAGTTATTGTTTGAAAATGAACTTTTTATTTTGAAAATTATTGTTTTTTTTTTAATTTGTGTTGTGAGATATATTTTTCTGAATGTTTGTAATCACCCTGTAAATACGTCTCTATAATGTTATATGTCAATATTTAATTACTTTGCTCTAACAGACAAATAATTGCTTGTGGTTTGACGTTTAAATTTTAACTTAATAGTGTAAACATATTAATAGACTAAAATAATGCCAGTCCAAAGGCGACGGCTGTGGTCGAGCAGGTCGAGACACCTAAGTTGTCCCCTATCACGCACTTAACCAATGCTATTAGAATGCTCCTATTTTGTTAATAAATAATTCAAGTAGGGTAAAACTTTTCAGAAAACTTAATTAAATCCTACTTAGCATTTTTATTGTTGGAAGTTTGGGCTTACTCAAAATTCCCTCGATAAACGAAGCGTTTGAAAATTGTGTAACGTTATTTTGATACTGATTGCCCAAAAAATGTATAACTTTTTTTACTTAACAAAACCAATAATCTTTCAATCACACATTATCTTAACAATAGTTTGAAGGAAAATTTATTGAATTTTTATCTTAAAATATAAAGAACTTAGTCTTTCGAAGCGAGTTGAATTGAAAATATTTAGTAAATTTGCTGGTCTGAAAAACTAAGTTTTTTCCGATTTTTTACAGAAACGGTAAAAGATACAACTTTTTTGCCGACAGAAAAAAGATGCGCCATGAAATTTTCTACAAAGCTGTGTCTTAAAAAGTTAACTTTCAAAAATTTATTTTAAATTTGCTCAGGGGCCAACAGGGGAAATTTTTGCGGGGTTATAGAATCCGAAGTATCAATTGTCTTCTGAAAATCAATTTGTCCGCGGGCGTGCAATAATGATCAGCGCAGTTACACCAAGTTGAGTCGTACGCGCGAGCTTTGTATTTTCCGCACGGACATTAGGCGGCATAGTACTAGCGCCTGATGCATAATTACGTCGTCTCGGTACTGCAATACTGGATCTGCATGAGCTGCAGAGGTTGCAGAGGTTGCAGAGGTTGCAGCTGGTCTAGGCCTGCGGCCGACCGCATCTCCACGGTGCGCATTGCGTGCTGTCTACCTCTCTCCCCCCTCTCTTTTTCCGACCCACCAACCGACCCCCACCTTCACCCGCCTCAGGAACCCCACGCCCTTGCCCGTGCATAGATTTCGTCCGACGTGTAATTATTTCATATAATTAAGCCCAGCCCGGCTGGATGCCGGGATACGCTTCAAACGACGATGCGGATTTAATTGCGTGCCAGAAGTCGTACGACTCTCGTATACGCCGCACTTCCAGTATATACCCCGGTACGCTAGTATTTACATATGTCAGTACCAGCTTTGCCCAGAAGTACATGGACCTCGAAACGCATTATCCTGAACAACGCTTTCGCTTTATAAATAGAAGAAAAATCCTCTGTTGTCGAGATATTGCGTTTTTGTTTTGTTCGAGGAACCAAAAAGACTTGGGGTTTGCTCTTTATGGAAAATCTCAACAGTGAGCATGTTGAGAGATTAGATGAAAATAATGGAGTTGAAGAGAAAAGTTGAAAGCGGGACACAATACACATTCAGTTTCTTCTTAAAAATTAATTGTGACTCATAATTTATGATTTTATGATAGTGAGTGAACAATAAATAGTAAATAAGAAATAATGATAAATACAGATATAAAATTCATATTGCCAAAAATTTCACGAAGATTTTAACATTTGCACAAATGTTACAAAATATTTCAAATAGTGCGCAGAGATTTCTGATGATTTCTGAAAGATTTAACAACGATTTCACAAACATCTCAAATATTTCGCAAATATTTTGGACGGATTTTAAAAGAGTTACAAAGGCATCAAAGATTTTACAAAAACATCAAAGTTTTCCCAAAGATTTTGAATAGTTAACCAAAATATGCATTTTTAAGAAAGTAGTTCAACTTTATAGCCTAGTTGTTAAATTTCAACCAAACTAAAGAATTTTCAAATAAAAGTATTCATCTTCTACCAAAAAAATCAACTTTTCAACCAAATGCAAGAATTCTCAAATAAAAAGTTAAATTTCACACAAAGAGAGATAAATTTTTAAACAAAAAGAATACAAAAAGAATACGAATTTCTAATAAAATGCGAAAATTTTTAAACAAACAGTTATATTTACAATTAAAAAAAAGAATGCTTAAACAAAAAGATTAAATTTCTACAAAGAAAGACGAGTTTTTAAAAAAAAATCAAGATTTTTGAAAAAAAAATTTGCAACTGAAAAAGAAGAATTTTTCAACAAGAAGATTAAGTTTCTATCAAAAAGGAGAATTTTTATTTAACTTCAAAAATTCGCGAGCAAAAAGTTAAAGTTTCGATTAAAAAAGATAACATTTTAAACAAAAATATTAATTTACCAGCAACAAAAGATCAATTTTCAATAAATGCAAGAACCTTTATCCAAAAAGTTAAATTTTTAGAAAAGAGAGAAAAATGTTTTCTTTAATTTTTAAGAATGTAGCTCATCTTTAAAACCTAGATATAAAATTTGTAACCAAGCTGACGAATTTTTGATTAAAACTATTAATTTCCACCGAAAAAGACAACACATTTTCAACAAAAGTCAATAATCCTCAACTAAAAAGTTGAATTTTTAACCAAGAAGAATGAATTTTCCAACAAAAATATTCATTGTATACCAAATAAGACGAATTTTCAATAAAATTGTAGAATTCTCAACGAAAGACGATACATTTTCAACTTAAACATAAATTTTTAAACAAAGAGTTTGATTTTCTACGAAAACATTCATCACGTGGAAGCGTAGATTTTTAACCGAAAAGATGAATTTTTAAAGTAAAATATTAGTTTTCGACTGAAAAAGTGAATTTGTAACAAAGATTTAGAATCAGGAATCAAAATGTTGATTTTTAAACTAAAAAAAAAAAAGAATTTTGAAACAGAAATATTAATTTACTACCATAAAATACCAATTTTCAATCAAATTGAAAAATTTTCTATCGCAAATATTTAGGCTCGATTTAAAGATTTTATAAAGTCATGAATTATTTCTTACTGAGACTTCAATTCCGATAGATTTTTCTACGATTGTTAAAAGATTTCAATGACTTCCCAACGACTTCAGTAATTTCACAAATATTTCAATAATATTAAATATCAAAGATTTCGCAAAGATTTTCAATAGATTTAAAATATTTTACAACGATATCTATGATTTTCCAAAAATAAATGATTTCACAAAGAGTTCAGATATTCCGCAAATATTTTGGACAGATTTTAAAAATGTCAAAAAGGCATCACAGATTTTACAAAGACATCCATGTTTTCCCAAAGATACAAAATATTTCAAAAAGATTTAAAAGATATCACAAAGATTTCTGATAGTTTAAAAATATTTTACAAAGACATCAATGATTTTCCAAAGATATAAAAGATTTCACAACGATTTTAGATATTTCGCGAAGATTCTTGATTAAAATAAAAGACTGTTCATTTCAAATATCAAACATTTCACAAATATTTAAGATATTTAAAAAAGATTTTGCACGCATTTAAAAAATTTTAAAGTGAAATCAATGTTTTCTCGAAGATATCTAAGATTTCACAAAGATTACAATATTTTTAAAAGATTTCTGAGGGATTTAAAAGATTTTACAAAGACATCAATCATTTTCCAAAGATATCAAAGATTTCCCAAAGATTTTAAATAGATTTAAACATGTCACAAAGGCATCAAAGATTTTATAAAGGCATCAATGTTTTCACAAACATACCAAATATTTCGCAAAGATTTTAAAGTTTCCTGATAGATTTAAATAATTTTACGAAGACATCAACGATTCACCAAATATATGAACATTTTCTCAAAAATTTAAAACATTTCGTAAAGATTTTGAAGAGATTTGGAAGGTTGCACAAAGACTTAAATAATTTCCCAAAAAATTCAATCATTTCAATGGTTTCTCAAAACTTGGAAAGATTTAAGAAAGTTTTTAAATATCTATAATCTTTAAAGATATTAAAGATTTCACAAAGATTTCAGATATATTAGACGGATTTTAAACATTTTTACAAAGGCATCAAAGATTTTACAAAGACATCAATGTTTTCTCAAAGATATCCAAGATTCCACAAAATTTTCAAATATTTCGCAAAGATTTCTGATGGATTTGAAAGATTTTAAAAAAGACATCAATCATTTCCCCAATATATCAAATGTTCGAAACAAATTTCAGATACTTTGCAACGATTTTTGGCAGATGTTAAAGATTTTACAAAGACATCAATGTTGTCCCAAAGATACCAAATATTTCATAAAGATTTCGCAAAGATTTCTGATAGATTTTTAAGATTTTACAAAGACCTCAATCATTTCCCGAAGATATCAAAGAATTCGCAAAGGTTTTTAATAGATTTAAAAGATGTTTCAAAAACATCTATGATTTCCCAAAAATAAACGATTTTCCAAAGATATCAGATATTTCGCAAATATTTTGGACGGATTTTAAAAATGTCACAAAAGCATTAAAGATTTTACAAAGACATCAATTTTTCCTAAAGATACCAAATAGTTCACAAAAATTTCAAATATTTTGCCAAGATTTCTGATGTTTTTAAAAAATCTTATAAAGAAATCAATTTTTACTTAAGGATATCAAATGTTTCAAATACTTCACAAGGGTTTTTGATAGATTTAAAAAATTGTACAAAGATTTTTTTATCAAAGATTTCAAATATTTTGCAAAGATTTTGTATAGATTTAAAAGATTTTACGAAGACATCAATGACTTCCTAAATAATGTAAAGATTCAACAAAGATTTCAGATTAACTAAGAAGATTTCAAAAAGACATAAATTATTTTCCAAAGATATCAAATATTTCAAAAAATTGCAGATACTGCGCAACAATTTTTGAAGGATTTTAGAGATTTTACAAAGACATAAATGTTTTCGCAAACATACCAAATATTTCGCAAATAATTTAAAGTTTTCTGATAGATTTATTAAAATTTATGAAATAGATTTTACTAAGCCATCAACGATTTACCAAAGATATAAAAATTTTCCCAAAGATTTCAATTATTTCGTAAAGTTCTTGGAGATTTTTGAAAAATTGCACAAAGACTTTAATAATTTCTCAAAAATTTCAATTATTACGCAAATATTTATAAATATTTAAAAAATATTTGTGATATTTCGCTGATTTCTATAAGACTTTAGAAAGATTTTACAAAGATTTTAATAGTTTCTCAAAAATTTGAAAGATTTGGGAAACTTTTCAAATGTTTCGCAAAGATCTTTTAATAGATTTAAAATATTTTACAAAGACATCAATATTTTCCAAAGATATAAAAAATTTCACAAACATTTCAAATATTTTGCCAAGATTTCTGATGGTTTTAAAAGATTTAATAAAGAAATTAACGTTTTCCTAAAGATATTATAGGTTTCAAATACATCACAAGGGTTCAATTTCAAATATTATGAAAATATTAATAAAGATTTGAAAAGGTAATATTCCGCTGATTTCGTTAAGACAGCAGAAAGATTTTACAAAGATTTCTAAAAAATTTGAAAGATTTCACCAAGTTTTAAAATATTTTGCAAAGATTTTGTTCAGGTTTAAAAGATTTTACTAAGACATCAATGATTTTCCAAAGAATTTCAAGATTTTACAAAGATTTTAGATTGACTAAGAAGATTTTACAAAGACATAAATGTTTTCGCAAACATATCTAATATTTCGCAAAGATTTCAAAGATTTTTGATAGATTTAAAATATTTTACAAAGACATCAATGATTTCCAAAAGAGATAAAAATATTCTCATTCAAATTTTTTGCAATGATTTTGAACAGGTTTGAAAGATTGCACAAAGAATCTAATAATTTCCCAAAAATATCAATTATTACTCAAATATTTATGAATAGTTGAAAATTATTTGTAATATTTCGCTAATTTCTATAAGACATCAGAATGATTTTACAAAGATTTCAATGGTTTCTCAAAAATTTGAAAGATTTAAGAAAGTTTTCAAATCTTTTGCAAACATTCTTAATAGATTTAAAATATCTTACAAAGACATCTATGATTTGCTAAAGATATCAAAGATTTTCAATAGATTTAAAAGTTTTTAAAAAGATATCAATGGTTTTTCAAAAATTTGAAAGATTTAGGAAAGTTTTCAAATATTTCTCAAAGATTTTTTATAGATTTAAAAGAATTTACAAAGACAGCTATGCTTTCTCAACGAAATTAAAGATTTCACAAAGATTTCAGATATTTTGGGCGGATTTTAAAAATTTTACAAAGGCATAAGTATTTTCCCAAAGATACCAAATATTTCATAAAGATTTCGCAAAGATTTCTGATAGATTTTTAAGATTTTACAAAGACATCAATTATTTCCCAAAGATATCAAAGATTTTCAATAGATTTAAAAGTTTTTACAAAGATATCTATGATTTCACAAAGATTTCAGATATTTCGCAAATATTTTGGACGGATTTTAAAAATGTCACAGAGACATCAATTATTTCCCAAAGATATAAAAAATTTCACAAAAATTTCAAATTTTTTCCCAGATTTCTGATGGTTTTAAAAGATCTTATAAAGAAATCAATGTTTTCTTAAAGAAATCAAAGACTTCAAATACTTCGCAAGGGATTTTGATAGATTTAAAAAATTGTACAAAATTTTTTTTCTTTAAGATTTCACACATTTTGCACAGATTTTTGACAGATTTAAAAGATAGCACAAAGACTTTAATAATTTCCTAAAAATTTCAATTATTATGTAAATATTAATAAATATTTGAAAAATGTTTGTAATAGTCCGCTGATGTCTTTAAGACTTTAGAAAGATTTTACAAAGATTTCAAATATGTCGCAAAGATTTTTAATAAATTTAACATACTTTTCAAAGACATCTATGATTTCTCAAAGATATAAAAGATTTCACAAAGATTTAAGATATTCCACAAAGATTTTAAGCGTTTAAAAGATTTCAAAGAGAAATCACTGTTTTTTCGAAGATATCAAAGATTTTGCAAAGATTTTCAATAGATTTAAAAGATTTTACATAGACATCTAAGATTTCCCAAAAATAAATGATTTCACAAAGATTTCAGATATTTCGCAAATATTTTGGACACATTTTAAACATGTCACAAAGGCGTAAAAGATTTTACAAAAGCATCAAAGTTTTCACAAACATACCAAATATTTCGCAAAGATTTTAAGGTTTTCTGATACATTTGAGTAATTTTACGAAGACATCAAAGATTTACCAAATATATAAACATTTTCTCAAAAATTTCAAAAATTTCGTAAAAATTTTTGACAGATTTGACAGATTGCACAAAGACTTTAATAATTTTCCAAAAATTTCTTGTATTATGTAAACATTAAGAAATATTTGAAAAATGTTTTTAATATTCTGCTGATTTCGTTAAGACTTTAGAAAGATTTTACAAATATTTCTCAAAAATTTGAAAGATTTTACATAGTTTTCAAATATTTCGCTAAGATGTTGTATAGATTAAAAAGATTTTACGAAGACATCAATTATTTCCCAAAGAATTTAATATATGTAATATTTCGCTAATTTCTATAAGACATCAGAAAGATTTTACTAAGATTTTAATGGTTTCTCAAAAATTTGAAAGATTTAAGAAAGTTATGAAATATTTCTCAAAGATTTTTAATAGATTAAAAATATTTTGCAAATACATTTATAATTTTTAAAGATATCGAAGAGTTCACAAAGATTTAAGTTATTTTGGACGGATTTTAAAAATATTACAAAGGCATCAAAGATTTTACAAAGACATCAATGTTTTCCCAAAAATAAATGATTTCACAAAGATTTCAAATATTTCGCAAATATTTTGGGCTGATTTTAAAAATGTCACAAAAGCATAAAAGGTTTTACATGGACATCAATGTTTTCCTACAGATACCAAATATTTTACAAACATTTCAAATATTTTAAATACTTCAAAAGGGTTTTTGATAAATTAAAAAAACTTTACAAAGATTTTTTTTCTTAAAGATTTCAAATATTTCGCAAACACTTTGAACAAATTTAAAAGATAGCACAAAGACTTTTATAATTTTCCAAAAATTTCAAGTATTTTGTGAACATTAATAAATATTTCTAAAATGTTTGTAATATTCCACTGATATCGTTAAGACTTCAAAAAGATTTCTCAACAATTTTAAAGATTTCACAAAGTTTTCAAATATTTTTACTAAGACATCAATGATTTCCCAAAGAATTTAAAGATCTTACAAATATTTCAGATTGACTAAGAAGATTTCACAAAAACATAAATGATTTTCCAAATAAATCAAATATTTCAGAAAAATTGCAGATACTTTGCAACGATTTTTGATAGATTTTAAAGATTTTACAGAGACATCAATGATTTACCAAAGATATAAACATTTTCTCTCAAGATTTCGAATATTTCCTAAAGATTTTAGAGAGTTGAAAGATTGCACAAAGACTTCAATAATTTCCCAAAAATTTCAATTATTACGAAAATATTAATAAATATATTAAAAATTTTTGTAATATTACGCTCATTTCGCAAAGATTTCTGATGGATTGTAAAGATTTCAAAAAGACATCGATGATTTCCCCAAGTTATCAAATATTTCAAAAAAATTTCAGATAATTCGCAACGATTTTGGACGGATTTTAAAGATTTCCCAAAGATTCCAATGATTTCCCAATGATATCCAAGATTTCACAAAGATTTCAGATATTTTCGGCGGATTTTAAAAATGTTACAAAGGCATCAAAGACTTTACAAAGACATTAATGATTTCCCGAATATATCCAAGATTAAAAAAAGATTCAAATATTACGCAAAGATTTCTGATGTATTTAAGAGATTTTACAAATACATGAATGTATTTCCAAAGATATCAAATATTTCAAAAAAACTTTTTGATACTTTGCAACAATTTTGGACGAATTTGAAAGATTTTACAAAGGCAGAAATGTTTTCCCAAAGATGCCCAAGATTTCATTGAGATTTCGCAAAGATTTCTGATAGATTTTTAAGATTTTACAAAGACATAAATCATTTTCCAAAGATATCAAAGATTTTCAATAGATTTAAAAGTTTTGACAAAGATATCAATGGTTCCTTAAAAATTTGAAAGATTTAGGAAAGTTTTCAAATATTTGTCAAATATTTTTTATAGATTTGAAAGAATTTACAAAGACAGCTATAATTTCTCAACGATCTCAAAGATTTCACAAAGATTTCAGATATTTTCGGCGGATTTTAAACATTTTATAAAGACATAAGTGTTTTCCCAAACATACCAAATATTTTATAAAGATTTCGCAAAGATTTATGATAGATTTTACAAAAAACATCAATGTTTTCTTAAAGATATTAAATTTTTCACAAAGATGTGAAAGATATTGCAAAGATTGCTGATAGATTAAAAATATTTTTCAAAGACATAAATGATTTCCCAAAGATATCAAAAATTTTAGAACCATTTCAAATATTTTTCCAAGATTTCCGAAGGTTTTAAAAGATCTTGTAAAGAAATCAATGTTTTCTTAAACATAGCAAAGATTTTAAATACTTCCCATGGGTTTTTTAAGATTTAAAAAATTGTACAATGATTTTTTTCTCGAAGAGTTCAAATACTTCGCAAAAATATTGGACATATTTAAAAGATAGCAAGAAGGCTTTTAGAATTTTCCAAGAATTTCAATGATTATATAAATGTTATTAAATATTTGAAACATGTTGAATATTCCGCTGATTTATTTAAGACTTCAGAAAAATTTTAGAAAGATTTCTCAAAACTTTGAAAGATTTCACAAAGTTTTGAAATATTTAGCAAATATGTTTTATAGATTTAAAACATTTTACTAAGACATAAATGATTTCCCAAAGAATTTAAAGATTTTACAAAGATATCAATGTTTTCCCAAAGATACCAAATATTTCATAAAGATTTCGCAAAGATTTCTGATAGATTTATAAGATTTCACAAAGACATTAATGATTCAGCAGAGATATTAACAATTTCTCAAAAATTTAAACCATTTCGTAAAGATTTTGGATAGATTTGAAAGATTGTACGGAGACTTTAATAATTTTCTAAAAATTTCACTTATTACGCAAATATTTATAAATATTTGAAGAATAGTTGTAATAGTTCACTGATTTGTATAAGACATCTTAAAGATTTTACACAGATTTCAATGGTTTCTCAAATATTTGAAAGATTTAAAAAAGTCTTTAAATATTTCGCAAAGATTTTTAATAGATTTAAAATATTTTACAAAGATATCTATGATTCCCCAAAAATAAATGATTTCACAAAGATTTCAGATATTCCGCAAATATTTTGGACGGATTTTAAAAATGTCACAAAAACATCAAAGATTTTACAAGGACATCACTCCTAAAGATACCAAATATTTCACAAACATTTCAAATATTTCGCCAAGATTTCTGATGGCTTTAAAAGATCTTCTGAAGAAATAAATGTTTTCTTAAAGATATCAAAGATATCAAATACTTCGCACGAATTTTTTAAGATTTAAAAAATTGTACAAAGATTTTTTTCTTAAAGATTTCAAATATTTCGTAAAGACTTTGAACGAATTAAAATATGGCACAAAGACTTTCATAATTTCCCAAAAATTTCAAGTATTTTGTGAACTGTAATAAATATTTCAAAATGTTTGTAATATTCCACTAATATCCTTAAAACTTCAGAAAGATTTCTCAACAATTTCAAAGATTTCACAAAGTTTTCAAATACTTCGCAAAGATTTTGTATAGATTTAACAGATTTTACTAAGGCATCAATTATTTCCCAAAGAATTTAAAGATTTTACAAATATTTCAGATTAACTAAGAAGATTTTACAAAGGCAAAAATGCTTTTCCAAAAATATCAAATATTTAAAAAAAATTGCAGATACTTCGCAACCATTTTTGATGGATTTTAAAGATTTCAAAAAGAGATCGATGATTTCCCCAAGTTATCAAATATTTCAAAAAATTTGCAGATAATTCGCAACGATTTTGGACAGATTTAAAGGATAGCTCAAAGACTTTAAAAATTTTCCAAAAATTTTAATTATTACACAAATAATAATAAATATAATATAAATTCATATATTTTGCAAAGATTTTATATAGATTTAAAAGATTTTACAAAGACATCAATAAGTTTCCGGAGATTTTACCAAGATTTCAGACAGATTTATGTCAAAAATATTAAACATAAAAAATTTCGATATAGTTGAAAGGTAGCTCAAAGATTTCAATAATTTTACAAATACTACTAGAAATTTCGAAAATATTTCAAACATTTCTTTGCAAAGATTTCAGAAAAGTGTCCGTAATTTTTCCAATAATATTTTAATAAACGCGATAGTTTATACCAGTTGTTAATGAAAATCAAAATTGTTTAATTAGAAAATAGGAAAATAAGAAACAGCATTTTTCTGTATAAACATACAACTATAACGTATTTTTTTATATAATTTCTATTAAAAATGATTATTATTTAGGTTCAGAAACTTTTTATTTTTTATCTTAGAAATTGGCTTTCTATTTTTAGAGATTACCCCCCCCCCCCCCCCCCCCCCCCTCCCCCCTTCTACGTTTTTCTCTTATCTCATAATCCTTATATTAAAGATTAAATTAATATTATGAAA
>JAAAKG020124179.1:18444-38019 GCA_010014905.2 Druon quercuslanigerum
ATGTACTTTAAAGCACTTGTCGCGCTTCAAATTTTCTATAAAGTACTTTTCTTGATTAAAGTGTACATTCCTTACTTCAAAAATACATTTATTACTTTAAATTTACATTAAAGAATTTTGGCACTTTAAATGTACTTTATAGAATTTCGGGATTTTAAATGTACTTTAAAGCATTTCGGGATGTTTAATGTACTTTAAAGCAATTTGGAACTTTAAATGTACTTTAAAGCATTTTGGGACTTTAAATGTACTTTAAATATACTTTCGTTACTTTGAATGTACTTTAAAGCACTTGTCGCGCTTCAAATTTTCTATAAAGTACTTTTCTTGATTAAAGTGTACATTCCTTACTTTAAAAATACATTTATTACTTTAAATTTACTTTAAAGAATTTTGGCACTTTAAATGTACTTTAGAGAATTTCGGGATTTTAAATGTACTTTAAAGCATTTCGGGATTTTTAATGTACTTTAAAGCAATTCGGAACTTTAAATGTACTTTAAAGCATTTTGGGACTTTAAATGTACTTTAGTAATTAAAAACATACTTTCGTTACTTTGAATTTACTTTAAATATACTGTCGTTACTTTAAAAGTACTTTAAATATATTATCGTTACTTTAAATGTACTTTAAATATACTTTCGTTTCTTGAAATTTACTTTAAATATACTTTCGTTTCTTTGAACGTACATTAAAGCACTTTCCGGGCTTCAAATTTTCTTTAAAGTACTTTTCTTGATTAAAGTGTACTTTCCTTACTTTAAAAATACATTTATTACTTTAAATTTACATTCAAGAATTTTGGCACTTTAAATGTACTTTAAAGCATTTCGGGATTTTAAATGTACTTTAAAGCATTTCGGGACTTTAAATGTACTTTAAAGCATTTCGGGATTTTAAATGTACTTTAAAGCAATTCGCATCTTTAAATGTACTTTAAGGCATTTTGGGACTTTTAATGTACTTTAAAGTACTTGCCGCGCTTCAAATGTTCTTTAAAGTACTTTCTTTGCTTGAAGTGTACTTTCATTACTTTAAATATTCATCCATTACTTTAAACTTACATTAAAGAATTTCGGCACTTTAAATGTACTTTAGATAATTTCAAGACTTTAAATGAACTTTGAAGCACGTTTGGGACTTCAAATGTACTTTAAAGCTTTTTAGGACTTTAAATTTACTGTAAAACTTTTCTGGACATTAAATGTACTTTAAAGCACTTTCGGGACATTAAATGTACTTTAAAAGTTTTCGGGACATTAAATGTACTTTAAAGCACGTTCGGGACTTTAAATGTACTTTAAAACTTTTCGGAACATTAAATGTACTTTAAAGCTTTTTAGGACTTTAAATGTACTTTAAAGCTTTTTAGAACTTTAAATGTACTTTAAAGCTTTTTAGGACTTTAAGTGTACTGTAAAGCGTTTTAGAACTTTAATTTTACTTGAAAGCTTTTAAGGACATTGAATGTACTTGAAAGCTTTTTAAACTTTCTATGTACTTTAAAGCTTTTTAGTACTATGAATGTACTTTTTAATCTACTTTAATGACCGTAGACTTGGTGTAACAGAAATAAACTTTTAAATACGGCTAATGTTCTTTCAACTCTTGACCACTCAACAAAGTATTTCAAACTTCTCTGCCAGAAAAAATTCAAGAAAAGAAGCCCTGGATCAATACATAAAATTGGGTATTCTCTTCTGGTATATATTGACGGGTTTTTCATTTTCTATTCTGGCGTATTTTTCTCCGCTGAATAGAGGAGTACCTAGCCTCATTACGTCAACCGGAATTGCAGAATTAAATAAAAGAGAGAAAAAGTTTGGTCATATCTTCTTTACTTTAAAGTACTTTAATGTATTGGAACTGCTTTCAAATGCATTCTGTACTCTAAAGCACGATCAGCACATTAAAGTACTTTCGGTACTTAAAAAGTGCTTTCGTCGCTTTAAATGTACTTCTAAATGTCGTTTCATGTCTTTACTTTAAATATGTTTTCGTTACTTTAAGTGTACTAAAAAGCACTTCGGCACTTCGGCACTTCAAATTTATTATAAGACAATTGCAGGACTTTTAATGTACACTTAAATACTTTCGGCACTTTAAATGTACTTTAGTTACTTAAAATATACTTTCGTTACTTTAAATTTACTTTAAATATACGTTCGTTACTTTAAATGTACTTCAAATATATTTTCGTTACTTTAAATGTATTTTAAATATACTTTCGTTACTTTGAATGTACTTTAAAGCACTTGCCGCGCTTCAAATTTTCTTTAAAGTACTTTCTCTGTTTGAAGTCTACTTTCTTTACTTTAAATATTCATCCATTACTTTAAACTTACATTAAAGAATTTCGGCACTTCTAATGTACTTTAGATAATTTCGGGACTTTAAATGAACTTTGAAGCACGTTCGGGACTTTAAATGTACTTTAAAGCTTTTTAGGACTTTAAATTTACTGTAAAACTTTTCTGGACATTAAATGTACTTTAAAGCACTTTCGGGACTTTAAATGTACTTTAAAACTTTGCGGGACATTAAATGTACTTTAAAACTTTTCGGGACATTAAACATACTTGAGAGCACGTTCGGGACTTTAAATGTACTTTAAAGCTTTTTAGGACTTTAAATGTACTTTAAATCTTTTTAGGACTTTAAATGCACTTTAAAGCTTTTTAAACTTTCAATGTACTTTAAAGCTTTTTAGTACTTTAAATGTACTTTTTAATCTACTTTAATGACCGTAGACTTGGTGTAACAGAAATAAACTTTTGAATACGGAATGTTATTCCAACTCTTGCCCACTCAACAAAGTATTTGAATCTTCTCTGCTCGATAAAATTCGAGAAAAGAAATTCTGGATTCATACAGGAAGTTAGCTATTCTCTTCCGGCATACATTGTCAGATTTTTAATTTTCTCTTCTGGCTATTTTTCTCCTCTGAGAAGAGGAGTACCTAGCCTCATTACGTCAACCGGAAATACAGGATTATGTAAAAGAGATAAAAATTTTGTTCTCATCTTCGGAACTTTAAAGCCTTTAAAGAACATTTAAGTAATTGAGGTACTTTAAAATACTTTCTGCACTCTAAAGTACGATCGGCAGTTTAAAGTAATTTCTTTACTTAAAAAGTGGTTTGGTTACTTCAAGTCTGCTTTAAAGCATTTGGACGCTATAAAAGCACTTTCGTCACTTTAAAAGCACTTCCAAGTGCTTTCGTCGCTTTAAATGTACTTTAAAGTACTTTAAATATACTTTTGTTACTTGAAATATAATTTAAATCATTTCAGCACTTTAAATGTACTTTGAAGAACTTTAGACAAGTTAAATGTACTTTAAAGCACTTGCCGCGCTTCAAATTTTCTTGAAAGAACTTTCCTTGCTTAAAGTGTACTTTCCTTACTTTAAATATAGAACCATTACTTTAAATTAACATTTAAGAATTTCGGGACTTTGAATGTACTTTAAAGCATTTTGGGACTTTAAATGTACTTTAAAGCATTTTGGGACTTTAAATGTACTTTAAAGCATTTTGGGACTTTAATTGTATTTTAAAGCATTTTGGGACTTTAAATGTACTTTAAAGCATTTTGGGACTTTAAATGTACTTTAAAGTACTTTCGGCACTTCAAATTTACATTAAAACTTTTCGGGACTTTTAATGGACTTTAAAGCACGTTCGGGACTTCAAATGTATTTTAAAGCTTTTTAGGACTTTAAATTTACTTGAAAACTTTTCGGGACTTTAAATGAACTTAAAAGCACGTTCGCGACTTTAAATGTACTTTAAAGCTTTTTAGAACTTTAAATGTACTTTAAAGTACATGAGTTATTTTAAATCTACTTTAATAACCGTAGACATGGTGTAACTGAAATAAACTTTTGAAGACGGCTAATGTTATTCCAACTCTTGCCCACTCAACAAAGTGTTTGAATCTTCTCTGCTCGATAAAATTCGAGAAAAGAAATTCTGGATTCATACAGGAAGTTAGCTATTCTCTTCCGGCATACATTGTCAGATTTTTAATTTTCTCTTCTGGCTATTTTTCTCCTCTGAGAAGAGGAGTACCTAGCCTCATTTCGTCAACCGGAAATGCAGGATTATATAAAAGAGATAAAATTTTTGTTCTAATCTTCGGAAATTTAAAGCATTTAATGTACATTTAAGTAATTAAGGTACTTTAAAATACTTTCTGCACTCTAAAGTACGATCGGCACTTTAAAGTACTTTCGTTACTTAAAAAGTGGTTTGGTTACTTCAAGTGTGCTTTAAAGCATTTAGACACTATAAAAGCACTTCAAAGCACTTTCTACACTTAACAAGCACTCCCAAGCACTTTCTTTGCTTTAAATGTAGTTTAAAGTACTTTAAATATAATTTTGTTACTTGAAATATAATTTAAAGCATTTAGGCACTTTAAATTTACATTGAGGCACTTTAGACACTTTAAATGTACTTTAAAGTACTTTTGTTTTTTTAATGTACTTTAATGACTGATAAATGGTTTTAAAAGAAACGCAAATTATGGATTCCAAAGGAACCTAAACTATTGTCACAAAATATTCTCAAAGAGCTTTTTTGTCATTTCTGCATTGACTCACTTCGAAGATTTTAAATATAATTATGCAAATGTTACATAATAATTTGGAATAAATAATATTGCACTGGGAAAAATTTAATAAACAAATTAAATTGTAGTAAACATTACGGTAATATTTAACATTTTTCCAAGAAGTAAAGTATTTATATAATTGAATTTATTTGTTTTAAAAAGTAATAAAGGAATTATTGTTACGTTATGAATTCATCTCCTTGGCTGAAAATTTCTAGCTGAAAATTTATGTATTTTATCCAAAACTTTTATCCTTTAGTCGCAAATTTATATTCTTGGTTGCGCATTAAATGATTAAGTAATTTAAATAAAGGATTTAATTAAAATTAAATAAAAAATTATTTAATTAAGAAATAAATAATAAGAAAATACAAAAAATAAATAAACAATAAAAATAAAATAAATTAAAATCGAATTAAAATTAAATGAAATGATTAAAAATAAATCTGGGTCTAAATGAGTATGGTTTGGATCGGCATTCAACAATTTGGTAGAAAATGAAACTTTGCCTCAAAACTGACCTTCTCACTAAAAAATATACTATTTTTCTTAAAATTTAACTTTTTGGTACAAAAACTTTTGGGTTCAAAATTCAACAATTTTTTTTAAAATCAATGCAGTTTATTACTATTGCTTGTTTTGTGTAAATTATTAATTTTCTTACTCGAGCATTCATCTTTCTTCTTGAAAATGTAACTGATTTGACCAAAGATTCATTTTTTCTTCAGAATTAATTTTTTAAAGTAACCATGTAACTATTTCACGCGAACCTAAGAATTATTTTTTGTTTGATTTGAAAATTAATTTTTTCTAGTTCCAAATTTATGTGCTTTTTTAAAAATTCGTCCTTATGGTCGAAAATAATAATCGCGGTAGAAAATTCATCCCTTTTGGTTGAAAGTGCAACTGTTTGCCTCTAAATTATTATGGTTTGCCTAAAGATTTAAAAATTTGGTAGAAAATTGAACTGTTTAATTAAAAATTAACGTTTCACTTAAATTTTCATATTTTTTGTTTAAATTTAACCGTTGGTTTACATATTGTCAGTTTAAAAATACAACCGATTTATACATAATTCGTCTTTTTGGCGCTAAAATTTCACAATTTTGATAAAAATAATGCATTCTCTTAAAAATTCTAATTTTCTGTTAGAAAATTAATCATCTTGCAGTTAAATTCATCTTCCTAGTTGAAAATTTAACTATAAGTTAGAAATTTATATTTTAATTTTAGAATTCAACTATTTGGTTTCAGGCTAAGCTAGGTTTTTGAAATGTCATATTGTTAGAAATTTTCCTTTTTGGTTGAAGATTTGACCATTTCATTTTTAGAAAATTAATCCTGCATTTAAAAAAAATAATGTTTTGGATTGAACACTTTTCTTGAAAATTCATTTTTTTAAGATTCATAATTTTACCTGAAAATTCATCTCTTTCATTGAAAATGTAAATATTTTAATGAATAAATTCCTGTTTAATGTCAAAAATTAATTTTTATACGATAAGAATGTCAATATTCTATTTTTGTTAAAAATTAATATTTCTTATCGAAACTTGATTTTTTATACTTGAAAATTCATGTATTTTGTTCATATTTTCTCTGTTTTGGTCAGAAATTATTCTTTTTGGCTTTTTTCGATGCAAATCACTGTCTTTGAATATCACAATTTGTATGGAAAAAAAAATTTCACACTTTTTTAATGATGCAAATAAATATAAATAGTTTAAATGACAGCATGAAATATAAATCAATTTATTATTAACATTAAAACTAGGATTAATTATGTTTATATACATAAAAAACAAAAAATATTATTTGGAATAATTTACAAAGCAATTGGTTATGAAATTTTTGATAAAAAATGCTCGAAAGTTCAGCATTGTTAAAACTAATTAAATTTCTTTACTTTTTAAAAAAATTTTTTGGTCTCTAATCCCTATAAAATAAACACTTTGACCTTAAACTGATTATTTATTTTATGTAGCTACCATTTTTTTATCTAAGGAAACTTTAACCTTAAACAGAGTTTAAGATTGTTAAGTTTAAGGATTTAAATTTGAATTTTAAATGAAAAATCCTAAAATTTGCAACCTTTTCTGAATAAATAAACTTTGAAGGTTCACAATTTTAAATTACGTAATTGTTGAATATCTGTCTCGAAAAGTTCGTGTAGTTGGAAACCGTGAATATAAAATTTTCATTACAGAAATCACATGTAACTTAAAATCCACTCACTTTATATGTCCATTGATAAATAAAAATGCCTTAAAATTTCAGATTAAAAGTTTAATTATATATTGATTGGTAAAACTTGATATTATTTCAGTACTGATGTGCAATTTTTAAAGATAAATAATTTTTTTTTGGGTTTGATGAAAGCAATTAAAAATGAACAATTATGAAGCTGCTAAAAATAACAATTATTTATATTCGGAACTGGTTAATAAATTATGCACTAATCTCTCACGCAGCTCCGTATCCTGTGGCTAATCAGTTTACAGCCGATCGATTGATTCGGATTCTAAATTGGATGATTCTTAATTATTTTTGAGGAATCAGTATAATCATCATAAAATAACAAAATTTCCTAACGTCTTTTCAAACTACATGATTTTTTTCATTCAATTTTTCTGAAAAAGGGCCCTCTCCTTTGCTCTCCTGTTGATCGAACCACAAAACTTCAGATTTTCGGTTGGATGTTTTTCCCTTAAGCTACTTGAGAGACCAAGAGAAAAATATTTTTTTCAGAAATACAAGCATTATTTTCACCAGAGAAGAACAAAAATTCTTAACGTTTCTGCAGACTAGATGGAAGTGTAAATTAAATTATTGTTTAAGTTAATTTTTTTACTGATAAAATTCCTTCTCCTTCGCTTGGCTGGGATTCGAACCGCATAAATTCCCATTAACAGTCGAGTGATTTTCTTTAAGCTATCAGAGACAATGAACGAATATTTTTTCTTCGGAAATACAAGCATTATTTTATCAGTCGTTACAAGTCCAATTTTCAAGGAATCTGTATTATCATCAGAGAATAACAAAAATTCTTAACGTCTCTTCAGACTAGATGGAAGTGACAATTAAATTTTCGTTTAAATTAATTTTTTTATTGAAAAAATTCCTTCTCCTTCGCTTGGCTGGGATTCGAACCACATAAATTCCGATTACCAGTCGAGTGATTTTCTTTAAGCTACTAAAAAGACTAAAAGAATATTTTATCTTCAGAAATTCAAGCATTATTTTGTCAGGTGTTAAAAGTTCAATTTTCAAGGAATCTGCATTTACATCAGAAAATAACAAAAATTCTTCACGTCTCTTCAGACTAGATGAAACTATGAATTACATTTTTGTTAAAAATAACTTTTTTACTAAAAAATTCCTTCTCCTTCGCTCTTATGGGATCTGAACCACATAACTTCCGTTTACCAGTCGAGCAATTTTCTTTAAGCTACTAGAGAGACTAAAAGACGATTTTTTCTTCACAAATACAACCATTATTTTATCAGTTGTTACAAGTCCAATTTTCAAGGAATCTGTATTATCACCAGAGAATAACAAAAATTCTTAACGTCTCTTCAGACTAGATTGAAATATGAATTGAATTTTCGTTTAAATTAATTTTTTTATTGAAAAATTCCTTGTCCTTCGCTTGGCTGGGATCCGAACCACACAACTTCCGATTACCAGTCGAGTGATTTTCTTTAAGCTATTAGAGACACTGAAAGAATATCTTTTCTTCAGAAATACGAGCAATATTTTATCAGGTGTTAAAAGTTCAGTTTTCAAGGTATCTGTATTATCACCAGAGAATGACAAAAATTCTTAACGTTTCTTCAGACTAGATGAAAGTATAAATTAAATTTTCGTTTAAATTAATTTTTTTATTGAAAAATTCCTTCTCCTTCGCTTGGCTGGGATTCGAACCACACGACTTCCGATTACCAGTCGAGTAATTTTCTTTTAGCTACTAGAGAGACTGAAATACGATTTTTTCTTCAGAAATACAACCATTATTTCGTAAGGTGTTACAATTTAAACTTTTCAAGGAATCTGTATGATCATCAGAAAATAACAAAAATTTGTTACGCCTCTTCAGACTAGATGGAAGTATGAAAAGTTTAATTTTCAAGGAATCTGTATTATCACCAGAGAATAACAAAAATTCTTAACGTCTCTTCAGACTAGATTGAAGTATGAATTAAATTTTCGTTTAAATTAATTTTTTAAATTAAAAAATTGCTTCTTCTTCGCTCGGTTGGGATTCGAACCACATAACTTTCTTTTACCAGTCGAATAATTTTCTTTTAGCTACTAGAGAGACTGAAAGACGATTTTTTTTCAGAAATACAACCATTATTTCGTAAGGTGTTACAATTTAAAGTTTTCAAGGAATCTGTATGATCATCAGAAAATAACAAAAATTTGTTACGCCTCTTCAGACTAGATGGAAGCATGAAAAGTTTAATTTTCAAGGAATCTGTATTATCACCAGAGAATAACAAAAATTCTTAACGTCTCTTCAGACTAGATGGAAGTATGAGTTAAATTTTCGTTTAAATTAATTTTTTTAATTAAAAAATTCCTTCTTCTTCGCTCGGTTGGGATTCGAACCACATAACTTCCGTTTACCAGTCGATTAATTTTCTTTAAGCTACTAGAATTATTAGGTCAGGTGTTACAATTTAATGTTTTCAAGGAATCTGTATTATCAGAAAATAACAAAAATTCTTTACGTCTCTTCAGACTAGATGAAACTATAAATTAAATTTTTGTTAAAAATAACTTTTTTAATGAAAAAATTCCTTCTCCTTCGCTCTGCTGGGATTTGAACCACATAACGTGCGTTTACCAGTCGAGTAATTTTCTTTAAGCTACTAGAGAGACTGAAAGAATATTTTTCTTCAGAAATACGAGCAATATTTTGTCAGGTGTTACAAGTTCAATTTTCAAGGAATCTGTATTATCACCAGAGAATAATATAAATTTTAAACGTCTTTTCAGTCTAGAAATTAAAACTTTTTCCGATTTCCAGTGTACCAATGGAGCCCAGTAAAATTAATTTGATTTATTATGATAGGTTTTTTAGCGTATCTTAAATCTTAAAAGCGAACTATATATGGCGCGGTTTATCCAAAATTAAACTAGCATTGTTTCTCAGAAAGTTAGTAAGTTATTAATCAGTTGTTCAAGTTTTAATTGCATCCCTTTTACTAGGCATCCCTATACAGGAAGTGAGGACAAAGTTATTCCTCTTAAGCTTCGAAAATCACCTCTGTACACGTGTGAAAGGTACTTAATAAGTTAATATTGTGACATTAAATCCAACTTCGAATAAGGGCGCTTCTCAAACCACAAAGCCACTGTAATACGTTGGTAGTGCTCATTAATATGTACTTTATAATAAATTTTACTCCCTAGAGATAAATGCGCACTATGGTAGTCCAAAAATACATTCTACTTTTTTGTTTTAATTTGCATACATAAGCGCACCCAATTTGCTGACATAAAAATAAAAAATAAATTGTTTCTTTTTTCTTTTTGGAAAGAATTCTATTGAGAAACTCTGCAAGCCCTATAAGTCTTAACACGTATTTCGAATGTAGGCAAATGTAAAAACTTAAAAAAAAATAAAAATAAGTAAGAACTACATAAATTACATTTTTGTACATTTTATTAAAAATCTTTAGCAATAGGTTTAACGAATTGTCTGTTAGTGTTATGGGGTTTAATTATTTCTGAATGCGAACCAAAAATTAATTTTTAAATTTTACAGCCACTAGTCTGTTTTATGAAATACCAAAAAAAAATAGATACTTGAAAAATTCGGTTTCGTGAGTTTTCGGCGGTAATTATTATTTTTGTCTTTTCTTTTATTAAAAATTGCTTTTGATTTGGGCAAATGTATGAAGTTAAGATAAGTAAAGAAAAAAAAATTATAAAAAGATTCTTTTGTAACTTTTATTCGTGTAACGAATTGTCCGCTGACGTTATTGTTTTTAATTATCCATGGAATTTATTTTTAGGGCCCCAAAAAAAGCCCCTTAAGTAAAAAATTCAGGTTTTCGAGTTTTAAGGGAGTTAAAAAAAATTAAAAATGGTTTATAATTTAGGTAAACGTGTAAAGTTTAAGCAAATTAAAAAAAGCCTCTTTTTTATACTTTATTACGAATCTTCAACATAAGTGCAAAGAGTTGTCATTTAACTATTTGGATTTTAAATATCCATTGAATACAAATCAAAAATAAAATTTTAAATTTCAGTATAAGAAATCACTTATATAGGGTCTCAGAAACCCCATAAGAAAAAATATTCGTTTTTCGAGTTCTTGGTACTAATAATAATTTTTGTACGACTTATTTTATTACGAAATTGTTTATTATTTAGACAAATGCACAAACTTTACATTAAAAAAAATTATAATCACAAAAAGTGTCTTTTCTAAATTTTATTTAAAATCTTCAATATTAGGTGTATTGAGTTGTTCCTCAATGATTTGCTTTTCAATTATCCATAACATAATGAAGAATTAATTTTTTAATTTCACCTCCACAAATCTCTTTTACTGGGTCACAAAAAACCCGTAAGTGAAAAATTTGATTTTACGAGTTTTTGGTACTTATTATTATTTTTTTATGTTTTTTTATAATAAGTTGTTTCTGATGCGTTAATTATTACTTTCTACAATAAAAGAAACCGTTTCGAATAATATAACAATTTATTATTTTTTAACTATCTTCTATTAAAATGATGCTATTTTACTTAAATATTCAACTTTCTTCGGCTTTTCAATAATGAAGAAAATAATCAATTAACCTTAACGAGAGTCATTTTGCTAAGAAAACTCTTTCTTTTGTGCACGCTTTTTTATAAAATAAATTATTATTTTGAAAACATTAGCAAAAAGGGGAGAATATTTTATAAAAAAATGGAATACTATTAAAAAATTATACTTTTTGATGTCCACTTACTATTTGTTGATGCATAAAAAGTCAAAGAAAAGCTTAAAATTATAAAAACTAAATAAATCGTTAGCATCATTAAAACACAATACTATTATCATTAATAAATTGTTTGAAAAATTATGTTGGATTATTTTAATTAATTAATGAAAAGTGGACATGAATTGAAAAATTTCAGAATAAAACGGAAACTTTTGACCATGATTCCACATGAATATTGTTATAAAAAATAAAACATTTATTAAACAAACATTAATGCATACATTAATTGAAAATTCCTTAGTTATAGCTTTTATCTCAAGGCACGTTAAAATTCGACAACAAAAAAACCCGCAAAAAGAAAGTTGCTAAGAAAAACAGTCAATTGTTGAAAAAATTTATTTGAACACTAATGTGTCAGTAAAAAGTAATATCCTAAGTATTAAAATTAGTTTATACTAAAAAAAATTGCAAAAAAAATAGCGCCTTAAAGATCTGGCTGTGAAGATAATGTAATGTTTATTTTCAAAATTGCATTTATTTGTTTGTTGATTTGAATGCATCTTTGGCGAGGATATGCTTAAAAATTCGACAAAAAAATTTTTTTTTAATTGATTTTTTATTTTTTTATTTTATTTAGTAATCTGCAATAAATTAATTGAAATGTAAAAAATTCAACTATTATGCCACAAAACTAATGAAAAACTGTTTTGTCACCAGATAAAATAGAAACTCAGTGACATTTAAAAAGTAATTATAAGATTAAAGTCTATCAGTTAAAATCATCAAAAACTTTTTTTTTAAATTTTACAATTATTTAAAAAAAAAATATATATATGCACATTCAAGGCCTTAATCTTTTTTATATTAAACACCATAAATAAATTGAATCGGAACATTTCAAAAAATGTGCATAATAAATTTTTATTTTTTAAAAAAATTTAATCAAACTCGAAGAGAGTCGATTTTCAGGGTCACACGATTTAAAAGATAATAAAATAAATTACAATGACGTAAATCTTTTTTAATTAAAGTTTCCCGGTTTATACCGATTAGGCAAAATTAGAAAATATCTAGGGACGCTAAACCATAGGGGGCGCCTCACAGAGGGGAGATCTAAAAAAACGATGTTAAAAATAACTTGTAGGATCTAATTCGTAACTGAGTTTCAATTTTTATCTTAGCAAAATTTTTCATTCAATTTTAAACTCAAAAATCTGAGAAAATATAAGAATTTTGATTTCTTTAAACTTCTATTTTACTGAAAATAATGAAAAATTTCGATCAGAATAAAATTGAAAATAGTTCAGATTTTTTGAATGTTCCTTTGTTCATTTTAAAGCTAATTTTCCATAGTATGTTACCAAAATATGATAATGTAGCATAATTCTAAAAAATAATTATACTTAACAGTGAATTAAAAAAAAATTTTGATGAATATTAAAAACATTTAATAAAATCAGTCATGCCAGTAGAATGTATTTCCTTGTTAAATTTATTTTAAAAATTTATAAATGTATTCACACCATGGACATTTATAGGCAGAACGAAATTATTTTTTCTCTTAATTCTAGAAAAATTATATGCCTACTTGCTTTTTTATTTTAATTTTTTGATTCGATATTTTATCTTAATCTGATAAACAAATTATATAAAAAAATGTACAGTTTGATCTCATAACGGCAGAAATAAATCGTTATTTCTCTTAATTTTTCTCAAATCACGTTTCCGGTAATCTCCAGTGATGAAACTTGTTTGTTTGTTATTATTTTATAATTTACAAACATTTGCTCAATGTCGGAATTTGAAGGCAAAAAGAAACATTTTTTCTCAATTGTCACCCGTGATAAATAGTAATACAAATTTTTCATTCAATATTATTTTGTAATTTTAAAAACAACTTTGATAACAAAAAGTGTACACTGAGGATGTTTACAAGCAGCAAGAAATCGTTTTTTGTTGTTCTTAATTCTTCTGCAATTAGGACAACGCACTGGTGTTTATTAATGAGAGTTTGTCACTCGATAATATTTATTCATAAAAAAAATATTATGTTAACAAAATATAGAATTGTACTTTTAAAGGCAAATTATGATAAATTACTGTAAATATAATTAAGGAAATGTTAAGAAAAAAGAGTATTTCTTTTTGGCTTTAAAATCTAAAGGTAATTTTTTGTATAAAGATAATTGAAAAAATTGTATTTATTTTTTCCAAACAGGGGAATCGACTAAAAAATACACATTTTTAAACAAATAGTAGAATTTTAAAGTACAAAAGATCAATTTTTAATCACAAATGGAACAGTTAACTTTTCAGTAAAAAAAATGTAACCGTACTGATGATTTTTGAACTAAAATTATTAATCTTTAATTGGGCAAGTTAAATTTTCAACCAAAAAACTGAATTTTTAACAAAAAATTTTTTTTTCTACCAAAAATATGACTTTTCAACAAAATTGGTCAATGCTCAACCAAATATTTCAATTGCCAACTAAAAAGATCAATTTTAAATTAAATAGTTGAATTTTAAATTTAAAAAGATTTGTGTGAATTTTTTAAAATGTTTTCAAATCTTCTTTCAAAAAAACATTCTTTATTGCATAATCATTTTAAATTTTCGCAGAAATCTTCAGAGAAATTTATGTTTTCTTAGAAACTTTACAAATTTTTAAACATTTGCAAAATTTAATTACAAAATTTCCAAACATCCATTTTTTGTTTGAAATTTTTTAAAAATTTTTCAAGTTATAACTTATTTTTGTTTTTCAAACTTAAATAACTTTTAAACAGATTTAAAATTTGTTGGAAACTTTTAAATATTTTTTAAGATAATTCAAATTTGTTCTAAAATTTCTTCCAGTTCTTTCAAGCGAAATTTTTATAAGTTTTTAATTTTTTTTAAATATTTAAAAATTTTATTCAGAAACTAATTTTTTTAAATAATAAAAATAAATAAATTTTTTTTTTCAGAATTCTGAAGAAATTATTATTTTTTTTCTTTAAACCTTTCAAAGTATTTAAAATCTTTTAAATTATATTTAGAATTTTTAAAAATTCACTTGTATTAACTTTCATGAAATCTTTTCAAGTTCAATTATTTTACAAATTTTTTCAAAACTTCTAAATAGAATTTGTAATATTTCTAATTTCTCCTTAAATTTGAAAAAAAATTCAAGCGAAAAAAGGCCTTAAAATCTTATTCTTTTTAGAATTTTGTGAAAATCTAATGAAATTTGTTGAAATCATTTTGAATTGTCCTTAAAAACTAATTTCTCAAAGTAAAGTATCATTTGAATTTTGCCCGGTATCGTAAGAAAAGTTTTACTTTTTCTTCAAATCTTTAAAAAACCCTTAAGAAGCATCAAAATCTTCAATATTTTTAGTTTTTAAAAATATTTTTAAAAATAATAAAAAAGTTTGATAAATCTTTTATAATTCTCATTAAAAATTAATTTGAAAAATTTTAAATCATTAAAAATATTGCCACATATTTCGAAAAAATCTTATTTTCTTGAAATCTTCCAAAACTCTTAAAAAGCGTAAAATTATTATTTAGAAATTTAAAAAAACCACATTTTTTTTAAAGAATTTTTATATTTCTTCATTCTAAGTTCTTCTTACATTTATTTAAAACTTATAAATATAATGATTTTTTTCAAAATAAAAAAATTAATTTTTTGATTATCTTGAAACCTTCTAAACATTCCAAAAGCTTTTAAATTTCATTAAGAAATTTTCGCAAATGTACATTTTATTTTAAATTCTATTTCTTCAAGTTAAATTGTTTTTAAAATTTCTTCAGAAACTTAAAATTTAATTCAAAATAATTCGAATCATGTGAAGTTTGACCGTAATCATGAGAAAAGTGTTACCTTTTTTTTAAACCTTGCAAAATCTTTATAAAGCTTTAAAATCTTTAAGAATTAAAAGTTTCTTAAGCATTTGTATCAATCTTTTGAAATTTTTGAAAAGCTTTTAAAATTTTATTGAAAAATTAATTTTTTAAAATAAAGAATTATGAAAATGTTCCCCAGGAATCTAATAAAAATGTTATATTTTTTTAACTTTTTAAAATTCTTAAATAGGGCCAAAATGGTATTTACATAATTTCAAAAACCAATGTTTTGTTAAAATAATTTTTTAAATGTCTTCATGTTAAGTTTTTTCTTAAATTTCTTTAAGACTTCTAAATATCTTTTGAAACGATTCAAATTTGTCTTCAGATTTCTGAAATTTTTTTCAAACCGTAAGATATTGTTTCAAAATCTTCCAGTTTTTTGAAAATTATTAGGCACATATTTTAAGAAAAATATAATACAGTATGATGGTCGCATGGTTGATAAAAGTGACATAACTGAAGGAAAAAAAATGGGTAATTGTGAATTCTCTTTTGTTAAAGCTCCTTGGGCTTTAACGAATCCATTTTTATAACGTATCTCGTGCTTCGCACTCGAATCTGTCCCTCAAATTGTATTTCATTTCCATAAATGTATATTATTACAATGCATAACATGAATTGGTATTGAAACAGACATAGATTAATTGTCTCGTTTAAAGCAAGACGTATTCGTAAAAAAGCTTTCGTTATTTAAAAAATGTAATTTTTGGATTTCTCATTATTATTTATGCTGTCAAAGTTTGAATTTTCTTTTTTTTCAAGCAAAGTTAAAATTTTATTTTTATAATCTTGCAGGGCATTCAACTTGTTTTTGAATGCCCTGCAAGATTATAAAAATAAAATTTGGATTAAAATGTTTCTTTTCATGTTTTCTGAAATTTTGTAAATGCTATAATTCTGGTAATTTTTGGTTTTGTGAAAAAAGGTTTCAAAAAAAATTGTTCGTATTTTCAAACACTATAAACATCCGTAAAGAGAATTTTTTAATTTTGAAAAGAATGGTCTCAAAAATTTTCAAAATGTGGTCCCTTTTTAAATTTTTAACAAAAATAGCAGGCTAACGAACTTGACATTTAGTTTAGAACAATAAAAGAGTGTGACATACCCATTCGTAAAAACTTGATTTTCGGATTCAGGGGGTCTCAAAATTTGTCAAAAGCATGGGGAGGGGGGAGTCAAATTTTACATAAATTTAATATCTTCTCTGATGAGAATGTAAAAAATTGAATTCTGAGTAATTTTACGACTTTTTTAAACTCGAAAATATTTTTCCCTTGTTTAGAAAATTTAAAAATTAATTTTTGTGCTAAATGAATAGCAATATATGACAATATATGATTTATTGTTGTAACATATTTAAAATACAATGTCAATTAGAGAGGGTAAAAATATTTGAATTGACTTATTACTGTCCATGTGTAAATAGACTTACTTTGAAATATTTGTATTGATAATTTAAATCTTAAAAACAAAGTTTTGGTTTTAAAATTTGAATTGCTTCGTTTTTCGTGATGTTGCGTTTTTTAATTTCTAATTTTAAGGAAAAAAAAAATGATGAGAATGTAAAATTCACTTACTGTGCCAGAGTGGACGTAACCTGAGCGTAAAGCGAGAAGTGTTGACACCTCTTCTCCTCCTTCAATTCTAACAACCCACTCATTTTGATAATCTTTTGATCCGTTGTTGGATTTAACTTTAGTGCAACTCGAGAGCAGAATGAGTACAGTGTAACAAAAAATAACGATGTGCTCTAAACCTCCTCTGAAAGCATAAAGAATATACGATCTTTAAAAAGAAAAGAGGTTTTCGACATAAAACGAATATTGTATTTTATTTTAATTTATTTAAAAATTAAATTTATAACATTTATATTCTAAAATATATACTTTAAAATTGCAAAAATTAGCCTATTGTTAATTGTAACTAATTTTTAAAAAGAACAATGTTTAAATTGTTTAATTAATAATAGTTATTTAGAGCTTGTGTTTTTATTTTCTCTTTGCGTAAAAGTTGACGTTATGATTTAATTCATATTTTAAAGGACTGATTTTATTCCTTGAAAGATTATCTGAAAATATTTTTTGCACGATTTTATGTTAAAAATGTTACTTAGAAAGAATATTGTTTATGGAATGAACAATTGTTTAATTCACAAGTAGAATTATTTATAGAAAAAAGTACCAGTTTCGTCAACTTTTTTTTTATTTATTACAGTCATGCAAAAATTACATGAGAATTCTGAAAAGTAGACTAAAAGTTTTTTTTAAAAATGCAGTATTTGCTAAAGTTAAAAGTCCATTTTTTAAAAACCCGCCCTACCTAATTTTGTTATTGTTACGACTGTCAAAAAAATGTATTAATTAATTTGATGTTGATTGTTTCGATCTACTGATAAAAAATAAATATTTTTCTAAAATTAATTTTTGTTTCAGGGTTGTGAAAAAATTGCTCTGTAGATCCGCTAATTCAGACGATTTCAAGGTTCGAATCCCAGCGGAACTAGAGAGCAATTTTTTCACTACTCGGAAATAAAAATCAATATTAAAAAAAAACTGATTTTAGATAAATAGATAAAAAAAATAAACATAAAATTATGTACTACACAATACATATCTCGTCAGTTTCGTTTTTGGCCAACCGCTGCTTCACATTGAAAAAACTTTTTTTTGAAAAATCAAATTTTTTTATTAAAAAAAAAGTAATAAAAAGGTGTCGAGAGTTTCGGAAAATATTTTTTCTTTATTTCTTCGAATTTTGAAAGCATGAAAAGGAGATTTTCAGGAAAACACCAACTTTTTATTTTATTTTTTTTTAAAAAACAAAATCTTTCAGCTATCACACAAGACTAAGAGGTGTTTTTCAAAAATTTCCGAGACTTTTTAAAACTATTTTCTAAATATTGTCGGTACCTTTCGTTGGCCCTGAGAAAATGGAAAAAATTCGAGTTTTCCAAAATAATCAAATAATTGTAACAAATAAACAAAAATGTCTTGAATAATTCTTTTTTGTATAAAAATTCTAATTTCAAATTGTAAAATCCTCCAATTTATTGATTCATATTTAGGCTAAGTCTAACCCACATTTGTCACATTAATTTTATTTTTTTTTTGTATAAAAATTGTAAGTTTTCGAGATTTTTCTTGTTTTATTCGACATCCGAACTTTTGTTTTTTCATTCATTCCAAACTAAAAAAAAATTCTGAATTTTTTTAAAATTCCAAATTGCAGGCCAATTTTGTAAAATAATTGAGAGTGTATTTTTTTTAACATTCCTTTTTTACAATTTATATCATTTTTGTAATTTATTGTTAATAAATTTTACATTCATCGCAAGTTTTGTTCTTGGTAAACCATTCCTTTACATGGACATTTTTTTGGTATAAAAATCAAAGTTTTAAAATTTTCTCGCAAAGAAAGAAAAGTCAAAATAATTTGGATAGAAAGCTTTAAGCCTATAGAAAACTTGTAAAAAAATATTTTTTTTTCGTTATATTTTTCGTCGTTTAAGGGATAGAAAAAGAATAATTTCGAGAAAAAAAATTGTCTTGCCTCAAAAATATGTAGCCCGCATAAAACTGACAAGATTTTTAAAAAATATTTTTAAAAATATTATAAAAAAATAAAAGCGCTCGTTTTTCCTGAAAACACTTTCATGTTTTCAAAATCCGATAAAAAAAAACAGAGATTTTCTGGTAAGCCCCAAATTTTGTATTTTTTAAAATCATTTCTTACAGTTTCTGATTACATAAGAAAGGCGGCCTGTTCGGAAGATATTTTTTTAAAGTATGATTATTTATTATTTTTAGTAAACGATAAAAAATATAACAAAAGATCGAGATATTTTTGTTCGAAACTTTTTAGGCATGTAAACTTTTATCTGAACATTTTTGGTACTATTCGATTTTTTTAAAATAATTTTATGCAAAAAATTCAATTTCGAGAATTTCAGAGAAATTTAATTTTTAAATCAAAATTTGTTTTGGCATCAATTCAGAGACGGAATTCCCACGAAAAATAAAAAAAATAGAAAAATAGAAAAATAAAATAAAAAAAATAAAAAAAATAATAAATAATAAAAAATAATAAAAAAAAAAAATAATAAATTAAAAATAATAAATAA
>JAAAKG020124180.1:0-14943 GCA_010014905.2 Druon quercuslanigerum
GTATATTTTCTTTCGATAATATCAAATTTTCAGAACTGCCTGTGATTTTATTAAAAACCGCCCAAGCCACCTTAAACCCAATAACCTTCCCTTTTTACCACCCCAATACCCTTGTGTTGTACTCGGAAAATTGCCTTAATGTTTAAACTGTTTTTTGCCCCTGTTGAGTGAAAAGTTATAATTTTCTAGAATTAATGAAACAATTAAAGAATAATGAAAGATATGAATTTTTTTCAAGGCTACTTCATAATTAGTTCAACATTTGTTTACGATTTACAATTATTTAAATATTCCTTCAACTAAAGTTTGAATAATTGCTAAATATCCGTAAAAATAAATATTACTCGCAACTCTTTAAACGGGAGGGAAATGTGTAAACAAATGAAAATTGTCTTCTATCTTTTTATTAATCAAAAGTTATTCAAATAGATTTCTGTTTCAAATTAAAATCGATACTCCTCTGCGTCTTTTTCATTTCCCTAAATTATATATTGATAAATTCGTTTTATAATAATTACTTGTCTTCAATTAATTGTCGTCAAGGGCACTAGAAACAAAAAGTTTATTACGTGGCGCTAGAAACTACCACGTGTGATTTAAAAAAAATCCATATTAATTTCATTACTTGAAGGGTTTGCAGTCTAAACCTGTTAACTGACATTTTTTTCGAAATTGATTTTTTTATATTTTCTGGGACATTTTTTATATGCAGTTAATATCCCGTAAGCGAAACGGCAAAATGCCTTTAAGTTTTTTTAAAGTGGATTTTCAAAAATCGCGGTTGGGTATCCAGTGCATAAGACCGCGGTCTAAACTTGTTATCTGCTTATGGCATCTTATGGGAACTCTGTGCTTTTTCTCACAACGGCTCAGTTTACACGTAGAATAGTCAGTGAGACATATGTCAGTGTGTGTGCCGTTAAGTGTATATGTGTTTCGAAATTTTTTGTGGCTACCTTCACGTCATCTTCGTTATTTTTCGTCTACAGATCGCTTGTCATATAACATTTAATTTTAATTCAAATGTTTTAAAACTAACGTGTATTATTTTTCTCTAGTAAATAAAAAAAAAATACTTTACAGTTTAAAAAAATATTGATAATTGCAAAAATAAATATTTTTCTTCGCCGTGTAAGATTTCTGAAATGTAAGTTAACAGGTTTAGACCGCGGATACTTCATTTCAACTGGTAAAGTTTTAGAAACTTTACTTCAAAATGAAAATCGGAATTTGAATGTTAAAAAAATTCCTTTTAACTTTAAATTACTTTTTTGGTAAATAAATAAAGATGTTCAGTCCAAAAAAAGCTGAATTTTAAAATCATACTATAAAGAAATTAAAAGTTTATTTAAAAATACTAATCTATATATTCCAGGCTTTAAATTCGAAATTTTTTAATTGAACTACAAAAGAAACAGAAATTATTTGAACATTCAAATCATTTAGAAACCACTTTGAAATTTGAAAGCCTCTTTAAAATGTATCGATGACAATTTAATTACTCAAATATTAAAGCGTCATTATTTGAACGATCTAATTTTATTGTTTTAAATTTGACAGCTCACAAATTTGAACAACACAAAATTTGATCGCTCGTCATATTTTCATTTTTTTAACAATTTAAAGTTTTAAGGACCACTCACGAAATATATTTCCGTCTTTCAATGGATTTGACTGGCACTCATTTATTTGTGAAATTTAGGAGATAACTGCTTGTAAAAGTATTTCAAAAACTTTAAAGCTTCTATTTTCGCGGCATATTAAATTCGAACATAATTTAAAATACAAATTTTCGGTATTCGTTTTTGCTAATTAAAATTTTTTAATTAGAACATTTAAAGAGCGCCAAATTTAACAACAAAATGAAATCCTAAAATATAAACGTACAGAAGTTCTAATGATTGAAAAATTAGTTAATTATAATAATAACGCAATGAACTATCTGTTATAGAAATAAAATTCACTATAAGATAATCAACTTACAAATTGTACTGATTGCGCCAATAAATTTAAATACCTGACAAATTATAAATTATCAATGAATTTTCAATAACTGACAATTACTAAACAATCAAGAAAACATTTTAAAAGTTTTGAACTCCATCACCACAAAACTCGATATTTTCACGATTGAAAATAAAAGAGGCAAGCAGTGAATTATTTTCGCACCTGTTGCCAATTGTGGATAGACAAATCGATTAAAGGAGGCTCAGAGGAAAAAGCAGCTGAATTTAAATTGAAACATCAACAATCACTTAGTGAATCAAATATATTTGTAGAATAAAAATTAAATGATAAAAAATTAGTTTCTTTTCTTCAGAAGAAAATGAATAACCTTTTTTAATTTCTTGAGATTAAATAATGTGCTTACCTCTCTTTCATTGGTCGAGAAACCGATTCCCAAATTGGGCATTGCTCTAAGAATTGCTACTAATGATTGTATCGTGTTGCTATAAACGACTGGCCTGTACTGTTTGAAATCCTCTGGCGTGAAACCACTTTCGTGAATAATTCTGAAAAAAAGGAATTAAGAATTATTATCAATATCGAAAAAAGTCATAAAAAATCGTAAATGGTCACAAAATAATAATAATAATAAAGGTTCAATTTATTCTTATGAAATAAGACAACTGAAAGTAACTAAAAATTGTTTATATTTTTAATTACGTAAACAATGAGTTATTTAAAATTTCGATTGAATTTAGTTTACAGTATAAGACGAGACTTGAAAGGAACTTGAAAAAATTAAGTACAGTAAGCTCATTGTTGGAGTCGCTATGAAAAGATACATTCATCTATAGGGGAGAAAAAAATTAAGGACGATCCCCATTAAACTTTCAATCGTTCACTATCCCAAAAGATGTTTTTTTTCTTTCAAATTAAAAGCGTAATTTTCATTTCATTCAATAACACCCAAAAAATACTATGACATGGTTGCAGCAAAATCTCAATTTCGAAATTCACTGATTTTCCCTGTCTTTTCCCAACTCAATTTATTATTTTCCCTGACATTTCTAAACTTTTCTTTTAAGTATAACATCGACCTTACACCTGCGTAATCAATCATTTTAATGACAAAAATGCTTGTTTCTAAATATATTTTAAACACTTTTAGTGAAAACAGTCATGTCGAATTTTATAAGGGGTTAGCCACAAAAACACATGCATTTTCTAGGAAATAGTTAATTTTGAAATTCAAAGATACATTTTAAACAAAAATGGAAGAATTATATTTTCAGTTAAAACAATGTTTAACCAAATTGATGAATCTTCCGTAAATAAATAAATACTTAACGTAAACCAATAGTTGATATTTCAACCAAAAAAAAAACGAAAAACAAACTTTCAATAAAATACATGAATTTTAATACAAGAAAGAGAAATTTTTAACAAAAAATAGAATAGTTAAATTTTCAATTAAAATAATAAATTTTTCTAACGACAAAAGAGGATTTTCAAGAAAATAGTTAAATTTTTAACAAAAGAAATTAATTTTTAACTAAAAGGAAGAAATTTCAACTTCATCTAATGAGATTCCTTTTCTTCCAAAAAATACGAATTTTCAGTTTAAAAAAACAATTTCGATCGGATAAAATAAATTTTTAACAAAATAGTTAAATTTTCAACCAGGAAGTTAAATTTTCAACCAAGAAGGTATGTATTTCTACCAAAAAAAGGATTAATTTTTAACAAAAAAAATAAATAATTTTCGACCTAATAGTTGAACTTTCATCCAAAGAAATGAATTCCCAGCCAAAAAGATGAATTCGTTACCAGCGAGATTAATATTCTACGACAAAAACTAATTTTCAGCAAAATACAGGAACATAGCACATAGTTGAATTTTCAACCCAAAAAATACGAATTCTCAAGGAAAATGTAATAGTTCATACTTGAACTAAAACTGATTTAAATTTAAAACCGAATGAGTTTAAACCATTTTTAATTTTCAACAAAATAATAAACTTAACTTTTAACTTTAGTTTATTGAAAATTCCATGACTGTCGGGTTTTTCCTAACATTCCTAATACATGTTAACAATCTCAAAAATACAAAAGTATAATCATAAAACTTAATTGTTATTCAAAATGGTTTCTACTTACTTCATTTGTTTCACAATTGTACTCTTCCCGGACTCTCCGGCCCCTGTAATTATAAAAAATATTAATTAGTAAAACTATATGATACATTTTTTAATGCTCTTCAAAATAGAAAAAATTATTTTAAATGTTTTTAATTCGAGAATGTTTAAAGCAAGGTTTGGGTTGTAATAATAAAATGTAGCATTCTGTCTAGGAGGTGAAAGACCTATTGCCAAAATCGGTAATTAAGAGGTCTGTCAAAATGTTGGCTTATCTCTGGTAGCCGAAATATATGTCAGTGCGATAACCGGATGTGACGTAGAAGCGGAACTAGCTTTCCTGCTTACCGCAAGCTTCCCCCTATTTTAAAAGCTCTTTCAGCTAAGTAGTTAAAGTAGTCGCTTTTTAATAGATGCCAGTGATGAAAAGCTGTTAATATCGAGCGAATCCACATAGGTGAGACAAAACACAGGAATATTGAATAGAATATGAGATGAAAGAAGTCAAGGAGAGAGAAAAAACGTTAATTAATTAAGGGCTATCTTATGTAACTCATCTTGTTTAAAAAAGTGAAAATAATCTGGCATTCAGAATATGTACTCTAATATTACATCAAACTTAGCATGCCATAAGGAACCTGCTTACTGATTTTTTTTTGTATTTTCTGGAACATTTTTTATATGCAGTTAGTATCTCACAAGCGAAACGGCAAAATTCCTTTTAGTTTTTTTTAATGGATTTTCGAAAGTCGCATTTTGGTATCGAGCGCAAAGGTCCGCGGTCTAAACGTTTTATCTTCTTATGGCATCTTATGCGCCGTTAAGTTTATGTGTGTCGAAAATTTTTTGTGGCTACTTTCATGTCATCGTCGATGTTTTAGGTCTACAAATCGCTGTAAAGACGAAGGTGAGCGACGCGTCTCGATTACTAACACTCAGCACATTTTTGCAATAAAATATTTTAAATGTTTGCAAGCACACCTTTCGCCGGGTTGTAGTTCCAAATATTTTGATACATCAAACTTGCCCGCAGCTTGAACAACAACACAAAAACATGAGAGCCTGGGAAAAACAATAGAAAACCAGCAGTAAAACACTACAAATATCAAGTTTGGGCCGCTGTAGATAACATATGGATACCTCTTACTTTGTATATACACGGTGACCCATTTTAATCTGTAATCTCAAATATCTTCTAAAATACTTTATCTACGAAGACCTTGAAAATTGATCTCAAGGTCAAAGTTGATGGTACAGTCAAATAAATGTCCCTCTCGGTCTTGGTCAACCTTTGTCTGAACTATTTCTTCGTAGACAAAGTAGTTTAAAAGATATTGGGGATTATAGATTAAAACAGGTCACCGTGTATAATGTTCAATTTCAATTAAAATGTTATGAACTGAAAGTGTATTATTTTTCTCTCGTAAATGAACAAAAAACATTTCACAGTTTAAAAAAAGATTGAAAATTGCAACAAAAAAAACGATTTTCCTTCGTCGTGTAAATTTTCGCAAGGGTCAGTTAACAGGTTTATACCGTACTTTACAGGAGAGGGAAAAACTTTCTCAAAAATAGAATTTTTCATTTAAAAAAAAAGCTCTTTTGAGATAAAGCAGTGTCTAATAAAATAATTTTCTTTATAGCTACTGAGTTGCTGAATCGAAACCACACAAAGTTTGATTACTAGTACATTGTTAATCGAGTGGGGAAATTAGAAAACTCCGAACGAACATGAAGATCAGAATTCAAAATGTTTGACCTAATATGGCGGATGTAAGATAACCATCAAGTTTTGAGTAATTCACATCAACCTGATCGGCTTGGAAATTATTACTTGGATGTTTTTTGGGGTTGCTGATTACGAGTCTGGAGCCGAAGATTGTCTTTCGATTTTTCAATACGAAGCACATAAAGTTTTCCGACCCTTGCATGGACAAAATTCATGAGAATCTCCTCCGCCAATCACAGTAGCCATATTGTGTCCACCATATCGAATTTTGATATTTTGACGATGGAATCATGATCAGCATCCATGGAAACTCTCAAATAATCATTTTAAAACTGCTCCAACTAGTTCGTGTGATTTGAAACTCAAAAATTTGGACAATATAAGCCATATTATGAATCTTCCATTTTGAATTATTATATTCAGACTCCAAATTCGTAATATGCCACACCAAGAACATCCAAGTAATCATTTTCAAGTTGATCAGGATAATTTGTATTATTCAAAACTTGAAGGTTGGCGAACATCTGCCATATTGGATCCGCCATTTTAAATTATTACATATGATCTCAAATTCGTGATTGACAACACCGAAAACCCCTTAGGGTCCACTTTGAGCCCGTTTCGAGTAATTGTCGCTTTTTAATGAATGATATTAACTGAAACTTGCATGATTTTTGCCCGTTCCAGGCGCCATATTGGAGCCGCCATATTGAGTTTTCTCAAAGACGACAATGCATTCGAAAATATACATCGAAACGAAGATTGTAAGCCCTTGACCGCCTTGATTGGTTGCGCGCGTGGGCGTGTGTGTGTTATAAAGTATAAACAGGGCTCCTACAGGCTAATGAACTTAAAAATTGATAAAAATGGAAAAAAATTACGAATTACGGCTAAAAACTAACTAAAATCGGCCACTATTCAGACAAAAACAGATCTGTAATATCAATATAAAAACTAGGGTGTATCAGAAAAAAGTTGCTTACGCAAAGTTCTAATTTCACTGAAAATTTCCTTTTGGGAGTCTAAAAAATGAAGCAGTTCTTCAAAACAGCAAAAAAACTTTCTTTTTAAATTTAAATGATCAATAAAAATAGTTCCAAACAAGCCGATTTATACCTTTATAGTGATAATTCCGTTAAAATATTTGTTACCCTCCTTAATTGACTTTGAAGTTTAAACAAATTAATGGGAATGTATTTTCAATATGTTGCAACACTAACATATCAGGAATGTTGATATTAAAATATTTTTTATTAAATTTGAATTACAAGAAAATAGTGAAAGTGATATATTGCACTTTATATGACAATAAAAATAATTTTCAGTATATAAATTATCAGCATAAATAATTCGAAGCAAATTGGTTTGTATCTATCTAGCAAAAATTGATTTTAATTAATTAATTTTAATTAAATAAATGTTAAATAATAATAATAAATTTATGAATTATTAATTATTAATTAAGTCTATATAATTAATATTCGGGTATGTAGGTACAAATCCACTTGCGTCGAACTATATTTTCTGACCATTTATATACCGAAAATTAATGTTATCGTCAAATAAAGAGCAATATATTACTTTGACATATTTTCTTGTAATTCAAAGTCAATAAAAATTATTTTTATGCCAACATGCCTTATATATTATTGTTGCAACATATTTCAAATAAATTCCCAATAATGTATATCACACATTATATGTTCAAATAGTCGACAAATTTACCGTGACATTTCAATAAAAAGAGATTAAATTTCAATGAAACAGATGAATTTTTACTAAAAACATTCATTTTCACCCAAGAAAATAAATTTGTTACCAAAAAGTGAATTTTCATAAAAATACATGAATTTCCAACCAAAAAGGTGAATTTTCAACCAAGAAGATTAATTTTTTATCAAAAAAGGCAAATTTTCAACAAAGTACAAGAATGTTCAAACACATAGTTGAAATTTCTACTCAAAAACAGATAAATTTTGAATCGAAAATGGAATCGTTACATTTTTAGTTGAAGAAATTGATTTTCAATAAAAAAACGAATAATCAACAACATAGTTCAATTTTCAGCAGAGATGAATTTTTACCTACAATGATGAGTCTTCAAACATAAAAATGAATTTTCAGCAAAATAGTTTATTACTCACCCAAATAGGTTATATTAATTGGCAACTAAACAATTTCAATTTTAATCAAAAAAGCTGACATTTTTACACGGAAAGAGAGAAATTATCAACAAAAAAGGTTATTTTCGAACAAAGAAAAATTAATTTTTAACCATATAAACATAAATTACCATTTACCATTTAACCAAATAAAAAAAAATAATTTTTAATCATACAATTGCACTTCGAATCAAATAGTTGCACTTTCAATAAAAATATACGGATTTTCAAGGAAAAAGTTGAATTTTTAACTAAATAGTTGCAAACAATATCAGTAGTCAGCCGAAAACTTGAATTTACAAGCGAAAAAAATGTTTAGACGACAGCTGAATTTTCGACAAAAATATGACTTTTCAACAAAATAGTTGCATTTTTAATAAAATAATTACAGGTTTAACTAAACAATAAAAATTGTATTTAAGACAGATGCATTTCTAACCCAAAATATAATAGTAGACTTTTCCACCAAAAATAATAAAATTTCAACTTAAAATAGTTAGAATTTCTTTTTTTTTAATAATTTAGTTCGCATTTAGCCAAAAAAAAGCAAGGTAAAGGTAAGTTTTTTGAAAATACGGGTAAAAAGAAGGTCAGATGGGTTAGAATCATTTGAGTGGCCTTTTCCGTTAAAAAATAACTATAGTGACTTTTTCTTAAAAATATGACATTATGACAAGGGGCACCTACGTCCTGCGGAATTTAGTTTGAATTCGTACTCTTCTCTCAGTAATCTGTCATCGGTGAGGGTGAAATTTTTTCAATGTCGGTTAGCTCAGGTGGTAGCGCTCCGACTTTGTAATCGGAAGGAAGACTCAATTAAATTTGTTCACATGAAGCATTTTTTAAGTTGGATCGTCGAAACATATTTTTCGGAGAAAAATGCATCTATACTAAGCACACATCTTATATACTTTTTCTTCGAAGATGAAATATACCTACTTTCGTTTACTACTTGGATATGAGTATGGTCTCAATAGACGACTATAGATTCCACTATCATCCCCCACTCAAACTTGAAAATATTAATTTTAACCTTAACTTGGAAAAACGTGAATATCTCTTATTAACTGGAACCGGCCATGAGGCCCCTTTTCAAGCGGACGCCCACTTTTCTTTAAATTTGAATATTTATTCTAATTCTTATTAAACTACTTTTTTATTTACTATACAAAAAATATTTTTTTAAATATAAATGTTCAATTGAATGAAGTAAAATTAGAATTTTTTATGAAAAAATTTTTCATGGATTAAAAGTGATAAAAGTTTTTAAAGGTTTTTAATATGAAAAAAATGATTTAAAAAATTTTTTTAGCGGATTTAAATAAACTGAACTGTCAATTGCAAACAATTAAGAATTAAAAAAATCGTAAAAAATGCAGGCAGCAGGAATTGAGTCCAGACAATTTCGCAGACAATTGGACTGTGCTAACCGACGGTTAAAAGGGTTTTTTATCAAATATTAATTGCACTTCATTAGAATATAAATTTTCTAAATTTTGTTTCAATATTTTTTTCGTTCCATGATGCCTCTACGTCGAATCAATCTTTATCATCTGAACAAAAATTATGCGAGGCAGTTAATTTTTTCCCCATGTATGTTCGCTACACATATTGTGTATGTGCATAACTATAAAGTACAGTATACAGTTTTAGAGTACAAACATTAAAACAGGCACGCACTTTCACCTGCACACATACAGCACCGATAAGGTGCAGTCTCAAATATTTGTTGGGCGTGTGTTAGTCACACGCGGTTTATTTTTATCGCGATAAATACGTCCTGTGACTTATCTTTCGTATATGCACTGTTTTACCCATTTTCACCTTTAATCTTGCATTCATCCCACGCATTCATACTTCATACGAATTAAAAGGACATATTGGATGAAATTACAGATCATTCAGATCGCAATCGCGAGATCGCGTGACATAGGAAATAAAATTGTTACTCTCGCGAAAGTCACTTTTGTCGTATTGAAATATATATTACTGTTAAAATTCCTTTAATATACTATAATTTAAACGACAGGAAATATAATTTTAAAATTCAAGAATAATTGATAGCAAACAAGACTCTACACTGTTAGAAATGTTCGGAACATTCCAAAACATTGGGTTGCTGAAGACGAAATTCAGTAACTTTTATAGTTAATTTACTAGATTTTTATTTAACTTCAAAAGCGGTTTCTGAAAATTACGAATGTTTTACTAAAATTCCTAAATGGTAACAGAAATATGAGTTATCGTAACGAAAAGAAGTGCGCAGTTGCATGCGCACTGCTCGTTTCTCGAGCGGGTTCGGTTAGAAGACGACGCATGGAGTATCGGTGGTAATCATTAATTTTTCTGAACATCACACGCCAAATAAACCTGGCGAGTCAAAAACATAAAATTCAGAAAATTAATGTATCTTCAAACTTGCTAGTAGAATGCATTTGAAATTTTTTTAAATTTAGTTTGCAATTATTTTATTTCGTTTATACAAGATTCTATGTTAAAAATGATATAAGTTTAAGATTTTGCTCTTTGAATATATATAATATCAATTACCTTGTATTTATTTATTTTTTTACAGTAGCTTCCTCCACAGTATAATCTTTTTAGTTCTAAATTTTATTATTTGTTTAAAAAAATATTCTTTTGGGTTGAACATTCAATTTTTGAGTTGAAAAATCGTCCTTTTAGGTTAAAAATTTAAATAGTTTCATAGAAAATTGACTTATTTTGAAAATCTCATATTTTGATGCTAAAAGGTCCAAACTAAAATCTTTCTTGGCTGAAAATTCAGCTACTTTTCGAAAATTTGTATTTTTATTTAAAAATTCATCTATTTTTCTAGAAATTGCATCTTTCTTCGATAAAAATGCAACGGTATGGTTTCATATTCAAGAATTTTGTTTTAAAGTATTTTTTTCTTTGTTAAAAATTCAACTGTTTTGCGGAAAATTCATATTTTTGGGTAGAAAATACACCTATTCTCATGGCAAATTTCTTGCATATTTTTATGCCGAAAAGTCAAACTGAAATATTTTTTTGATGAAAATTTATTCATTTTTTCTATTTATTTTTCTGATCAAAAAATTCATCTATTTTAGTACAAAAAGACACCTTTTTGGATAAAAATGCAACTGTTTGTATAAAAATTGAACCATTTTTTCCCAAAAGTTGTTCTTTTTAAATAAAACTTCAACTGTTTCGTTGAAACACCGTACGTTTGGGTTAAAGATTAAAGTATAATTTTCGAAGAAGATTTACTTCTTCTTTTTGAAAACTTATAGTTTGATGTTAAAATGTAAAAATAAAGTCTTTTCAGATGAAAATTAAATTGTATTATAATTTTAATTTTTTCTTTAAAAATTCATCTCTTTTGGAAGAAATTGCATCTTTCTTGGAAAAAATGCTACTGTTTGCTTGAAAGTTAATCTTCTCTCTGTTTGCGGATTCAACTTCTATTTTGAAAATTTCCCTCAACTACTTTGCTAAGAAATCATTTTTTTGTGCAACATTCATGTTTTATTTGAAAATGAATTCCTTTTGTTCAAGGTTTAACTATTTTGCTACAAATGATTTTTTTGCTGAAAATTCAATTTTTTACTAAAAAATTACATATGAATAGGATTTATACAAAATAAATAACATTTTGTATAAATTTTGTGAGAAAATTTCTCTTAACATTTAACGTATAGAGACATTAATGTTTGGTTCATTAATTTTAATATAAATTTAAAGTATATATTTGTTTTAAAAATAAAAATTATGTAAGTCTATGTACGAGCGAAGATCATATGTAAATAACTATGTTACATAATATACTCAAAAAATCAAATGTAAAAAAGCTTCTTATCATAAAAGAATGGCTTTGATTATATATTTGAGACAATGAGCGTACCTATAACATAGATACATAAGAAGTGGTTGGTATTAACTTCACTAACAGTTTCATGCTATTTATATTCTCAGGACAAATATAGATTACATGTTTTATATTAAAATTAATGAACAGGAAAAACTTTTTTAACCTCTTATAATTTTCAGTTACAGTAACTGAAAATTTCTAAACTGTAATAGAATTTTCTAAAACGTGTGACTCAAGTTTTAGGCAGTTACCGTTGCTGAAATTTCGTTTACAGTTTAGAAAAATTTAGAAATTGTTTTTGCATAAAGCTTTAGTGACGCGTCTCGGAAAATTCCTACAGAAATTTCTAACAGTGTATACTTTAAAAATAAAAATAGTGTTTTAATCCTACCAAGGAAGACACAACTACTATCTGTGCCAAAAATATAGGCATCTCGATTTTTTTACAGATGTTCATGAAAGTCTCAGCAGAAAAAAATTCTAAACATATTAGACAATATGTGTATTGCGGCGGAAGGTGTTGGCAATACTGATACAGAGTTCCCAAATTTTCAAGTGATTAGCGATTATTTCCTGGCGAATGAAAGGTGAAAAACTACCATAATCATATGATCATTTCCGAATACTCAACTTTGAATGACTCTAAGTCCCTAAAAATTCGTTGAAAAATATATGATTTCTTTGATCCTTCCTGCACACAATGCTGAAATTTAAAGCCAAAAATAATCATTTGTCAATAAGTGGATAACAAAACGTAGGGAGGTGTCATCTTTGAAAATAAGGAACGTACCGAGATGATTCTTGAAGCAAATTACACACATTTGGCTTCTGACAGTGTTGTATGTACTTTCAATGAGCAAAAAGTTGCACTTGAATGTTTAAAAAATCATTTTCTTCTTGGAAAAATACAAAAGACTTTACGATAATCGAGGCAACTGTATTCCTTTTTTTTACATCAGGGCTTTGAGACTGTGTAAACAGCCTGAGTACTAGAAAAGGTCATTATTGCCCTTATTAAAATAATATTGAAAGGAACCCGCACAAAAAATAGACGTAATTGGGCTAACTTCTTTTGGGAGATTTCTTAAGTTTCATAAACTAAAAGATAAATGAGTTTTCTTTTCTCAGATAAGAAATCAATAAAATTCCATTTGAAGGGATCAATAGATTTTAGCCTATTTACTATAATTAAACCCGCACAGACTTTGCTTCAGAATAACTAATGGCATTCGAGTGGCACATATTGTTTGATGCTTATAGTTACATCACATTATGCTTGAAAAAACTGGGACGCACTTTTTTACTGAAAATTAAAATTAATTTAATTTATATGCAAATAAATTTAAACATTAATTTAGTAAAATCAAACATTTTGTCTAACTGTTATCTAATACAGTTTTCAATTTGTTTTTTTTTATAAATAAATAAATAGGCAATCATAAAGAAAGTAATAAAAATATATTTTCAAAAATAGATCTGCCCGCTTCGCGGGCACATTCTCGTCCCGCGCCGCTCACTTCGCTCGCATGTTTGAGCGCGCCTAGGGGGCGCGACTGTTGGTTCTCGCGTTTCGCACTCGGTCTTTGTATATTCCCCACACTTGAGCACAGACTTTTTAAAACTAAAGGTCAAAGCATCGACAACAGTAATTTAGTGATTGTGAATTCTCTTTTGTTAAAGCGCCTTCGGCTTTAACGAACACATTCTCATCAAGTATCTCGTGCTTCGCATTCGCGTTTGTCTCTCAAATTGTATATAATTTCCATAAATGTCTCTCAAATTGTATATAATTTCCATAAATGTATATTATTACAATTCATAACACGCATTTACATTAAAACACATGTAGTCATTGTCCTGTTTCAAAAAAGGACACATTCTTGAGAAAAAAAACTTATTATTAAATATTTTATTGCAACTTCTGGCCTTTTTCAAAAACTAAATTTGCTCATTTCCAATCTTATTTTTACGATTTAAAAGCTACACATGCGGTATACGCAGCACCCTGAATGTTTTTTTAAGTTCTAAATTATATCAATTATTATAAGTATTATTATAATTATGTCAATTGAATTTTCCTCCGCATTGTGTTCTATATCGCAGTTGTGGTATTCTATTGCATTATCTCATAATAATTTACAAAAAGAGCCTCCCCAAGCGTCTAGAGTCTATTTAGAACAGTCTGACGGAATTTCGATTAATGAGGGGGGGGGGGAGTTTAGCAGCGTTGTGTTAGATAGGAGTTCAAATGGTCTCATTTTGACATTCCCGGACCTCCGGGAAAACACATTTATAGATTTGAGAATCTTTGAAAAACTTTAAAATTGTTAAATGAAAAAATGTTAGTTTTGGATTTTCCATTTTTTTATGCTGTAAAAATTTAAATTTTCGATTTTTCAAGAAAACTCAACAAGTTTTTATGATATATTTAAATGTTGAAAACAAGTGTTCTCAAAAATATTCAAAATGCGCTAATTTTTGGAAATTTTATCCAAAATGGCTGGCTAACGAACTTGGCGTTTAGTTTGGGACACTAAAAGAGTGTACCGAAGGCCAATCTAATAGATCAATTTTTTCAAAAAGTTATGGTGGAAACAGACAGACAGACATACATACAGGAATACAGACACACACATTCGTAAAAACCAGTTTTTCAGATTCAGTGGGTCTCAAAACGTGGACATTCGACAAAAACTGTGATGATCAAATTTTACACAAATGTAATACCTTCTCTGATGAGAATGTAATAATAATTTATATTCGTTATAAAATTTAAAAAATAATGTTTAGGATTTAAAAATGTTTTTTTTTAAACACTCCAACTTTGGATTCCTTTGAGTTTTGATATACTTGAATTGGGGATTCAATATATTGAATTTATTAAAGCCCGAAAATCTGGAATCATTTTTAAATTTTATTCCAAAAAATTAAATGAATTGTATTTAAATTCATCAAAATCTTAAATTTTTTGCAAATAAATCAAAATATCAAAAGCATTCCATTTATCATTTTTGAATTCGCATGTTTTCAATTCTGAATTAAGGGGTTAACTCACTGTCGTCACAAAAAAAAAGGGTATTTTTCGTGATTTTTTTTTAAAGGTTTAGAGTAAAA
>JAAAKG020124191.1:0-14943 GCA_010014905.2 Druon quercuslanigerum
ATAAGGAATAAAGGATCGATTTAACACCGTATTCCATTGGTCTGAAGTAGGTCGTTTTTTACCATCTTATTTAATGACTTAATGAACTCTTTGTGTAATTTCAACACAGTATGAAATCTGTTGAAATCTTTTTAAAATATTTCGGAAATATTTTTTAATTTATTTTAATTTTATTTTAATTTAATCTTTTTAAAATATTTTTGAAATTTTGAAATATTTTCAATTCTATTTGAAATCTTTTTAAAGTTTTTGTAAAATCATTTAAATGTTTGATCAATATTTCAAAAGAAATAAAAATATTCCATAAGATTATACTGAATTTCTATAGATTCCATGGGGTTGACAAAATTGGGGGTTTTTCAGGGATTTCAGAGGAATTCAAAGGAATTCAATGTTGTCTAATAGATTTCAAGAAATTTAAGAAAATAGTAAAGTTTGTTGAGAGTTCAATGGATTTTAAAGTGCTTTATCAGATTTAAGGTATTTAGAAAAATTATACAGTTTTCAAGATATACAGAATGTCAAAAAATGTCTAAGGATTTCACTTGATTCAAGTTATGAAACAAATTTTTAAGGATTTAAAATTAAAAATTTTAAGGGATTCTAAATTAAAAGATTTTTAAGGAACTTAATGAAATTATATAGAATTTTGTAGGCTTATAGAAATTTTCAAGAAAATTTAGCATTTCTAAAGAATTTGTAATGATTTTTTAAGATTTTAGAAGATTAAAATGTTTTCGTAGAAGTCCAGGAATTTAAAAATATTTGGGGGATTCATAGGATTTCAACATAATTTGAAATTTACTATTATCGTTTAACAAGTTTTTTTAATTCATAAGGGCTTTTATTGATTTTCATAGTATTTTGAAGTTATTTCTATGGGAATTCAGGATATAAATAATATTTAAAGTATTGTTATGGAATGGAAAAGTATTTTAAGAGAACATTAGGATTTAACGTTATTTAAAAAAAATTTCAAGACTCTATTTTCGTACTATTTTGCAAAATTTATGCTAATATTTACAATATTTTGAATGTTTTAAAGGAGTCTGAGTTCTGCATTTTAAAAAGTGGAACAATATTTTTTCATCTTTAAAATATTTGGGGAATCGTTGGATATATTTCTGAGATCTTAGAATATCTTGATATATTTTTTAATTTTTGTGAAATATTTTGAGATATTTTGAGATATTTTTGAAATTTTTGAAGTCTTTGTGTAATTTCAACACAATCTAAAATCTTTTGAAGTCTTTTTGAAATATTTCAGAAATCCTTCAAATCTTATGAAATCTTTTGAAGTTTTCGAAGCCTTTTAAACTCTTTTTGAAATCATTAAAATTTTCTGAAATGATTGAAATATTTGTTAAACCTCTGAAATCTTTGTAAAATCGTTTGAAATATTTCTGAGATTTTTAAAATCTTCTAAAATTATTGAAATGTCTTGAAATCTTTGTCAAATCTTTATGGATTCGTTTCAAAAATTCCAAAAATCCTAAAAATCTTCTGAACTATTTAAAAATCTTTCTGGAATCTTTTCAAATATTTGCGATAATTGAAAAATCATTGTAGTCTTTGTGAAATATTACGGTAATATTTTAAATCTTATATAATATTTTTAAATCTTTGAAATATTTTTAGACTTTGCATAATGTTTTAAAATCTCGAAATCTTTGTGAAATATTGCAAATATTTGTGGAATTGCTGAAAATATTTTGATATATTTCAAAATCATTCAAATATTTTTATATCTTTGTGAAATCGTTTAAATATTTTAAACACATTAAAACATTTTTGAAAGCTTTGATATTTTTATACATTCGTTTAAAGTGATTTGCAAATCTTGAAAATCTTCTGAAATATTTGAAGATCTTTTTGGAATCTTTCCAAATATTTGTGAAGTTATTAAAGTCTTTTAAATTTATTGAAAGTTTTAAAAAATCTTTTAAATTTTTCTGCAACCGTATCAAATATTTCTGAAATTTTGAATTGATTTTCATTAATTGTGAAATTTTTTTAAATATTTGTAAAATCATTGTAATTTTTGTGAAATATTACGGAAATCTTTTAAATCTTATTTAATATCTTTAAATCTTTAAAATATTTTAAAGTCTTTGCATAATCTTTTATAATTTTGAAATCTTTGTGAAATATTGCAAAGATTTGTGGAATTGTTGAAAATATTTCTGAAGTCTTGAAAATCTTCTGACATATTTCAAAATCATTCAAATATTTTGGAATCCTTGTGAAATATTTTCCAATCATTAAAATCTTTTGTTGAATTATTTTAAAGTTTTTTTGAAATCGCCTAAATATTTGAAGGGCATTTAAATCTTTGTGAAAGCTTTGATATTTTTATACAATCGTTTCAATAAATATTTCTGAAATTTTGAATTATTTTTTATTCGTTGTAAAATCTTTTAAAATGTTTGTGGAATCATTCACAACTTTGTGAATTATTTCGAAAATGTTTTCAATCCTCTGTAATATTTAAAATCTTCAAAATCTTTTGAATTCGTTGCGAAATCATTGAAAATCTTAAAATCATTGTGAAATATTGCAAATATTTGTGGAATTGTTGAAAATGTATCTGAAATCTTGAAAATCTTCTGATATATTTCAAAATTATTCAAATATTTTGAACGCATTAAAATCTTTGTGAAAGCTTTGATATTCTTATACAATCATTTCAAGTTTTTCGGAAATCTTGAAAATATTCTGAAATATTTGAAAATTTTTCTGAAATCTTTTCAAATATTTGTAAAGGCATTACAATATTTTTAAATCATTGATAAGTTTATAAAAATTTTGAAATGTTCCTGAAACCTCTTTAAATATTTCTGAAATTTTGAAATATTTTTAATTTTGTGTGTAATCTTTAAAAGTATTTGTAAAATCATTACAATGTTTGTGAAATATTTCGGAAATCTTTTGAAGTCCTTGCGAAATCCTTTAAAATCTCCAAATCCTTGTGAAATATTTTAAATATTTGTGGAATTGATGAAAATATTTAAGAAATTTTGAAAATATTCTGATATATTTCTAAATCATTAAAATCTTTATTCAATCATTTTGAAGTTCTTTTGAAACCATTTAAATATTTTGAACGCATTGAAATCTTTGTGAAAGCTTTGGTATTTTTATACAATCGTTTCATATTTTTCGGAAATCTTGAAAATCTTCTGAAATATTTGAAAATCTTTCTGGAATCTTTTCAAATATTTGTGATATTATTAAAGTCTTTTAAATTCATTGATAGGTTTAAGAAATCTTTAAAAATTTTCCTGATTCGTATCAAATATTTTTGAAATTTTGAAACATTTTTTATTTTTTGTGAAATCTTTTCAAATAATTGTAAAATCATTGTAATCTTTGTAAAATATTTCTGAAATCTTAAAAATCTTCTGGCACATTTCAAAATCATGCAAATATTTTTGATTTCTTGAGAAATCTGTTTCAATCATTAAGATCTTTGTTGACTTATTTTGAAGTTCTTTTGAAATTGTTTAAATATTTTGAACGGATTTAAACATTTTTGAAAGCTTTGATATTTTTATACAATCATTTTATGTTTTTCGGAAATCTTTAAAACCTTTTGAAATATTTAAAAGTCTTTTAAAATATTTAAAAGTCTTTTAAATTCATTGATAGGTTTAAGAAATCTTTCAAATTTTTCTCGAACCGTATTAAATATTCTTGAAATATTGAAATATTTTTAATTATTTGTGAAATCTTTTAAAGTATTTGTAAAATCATTGAAATGTTTGTGAAATATTTCAGAAATATTTTAAAGTCTGCATAATTTTTGTAAATCTCGAAATCATTGTGAAATATTGCGAATATTTGTAGAATTGTTGAAAATACTTCTGAAATTTAAAAAATCTTCTGATATGTTTCAAAATCATTCAAATATTTTTAAATCCTTCTGAAGTCTTTTCCAATCATTAAAATCTTTCTTGAATTCTTTTGAAGTTTTTGTGAAATCGTTAAAATATTTTGAAGGCATTGAAATCTTTTTGAAAGCTTTGATATATTTATACAATCTTTTCAAGTTTTTCGGAAATTTTGGAAATCTTCTGAAAGATTTTCAATCTTTCTGGAATCTTTCTGAAAATTTTTGAAGTTATTAAAATCTTTTAAATTCATTGATAAGTTCAAGAAAACTTTAAGATTTTTCTGGAACTTCTTTAAAAATATCTAAAAATTTGAATTATTTTTCAATCATTGTGAAATCTTTTGAAATAATAGTAAAATCATTGTAATCTTTGTGAAATATTACAAAAGTCTTTTGAATATTATGTTATATTTTTAAATCTGTGAAATATTTTAAAGTCTTTGCATAATCTTTTAAAATCTCGATATCTTTGTGAAATATTGCAAATATTTATGGAATTGTTGAAAATATTTCTGAAATCTTGAAAATCTTCTGATATATTTTAAAATCATTCAAATCTTTTTTTATCCTTGTGAAATCTTTTGAAATCATTTAAATCTTTGTTGAATCATTTTAAAGCTTTGTGAAATCGTTTAAATATTTTAAACACATTAAAATATTTTTGAAACCTTTGATATTTTTTACAATCCTTTCAAGTGTTTCGGAAATCTTTAAAATCTTCTGAAATATTTGAAAATCTTTCTGAAATCTTTTAAAATATTTGTGCAGTTATTGTATTTTAAAATCATTTGTAAGATTAAGAAATCTTTAAAAAATTTCTGGAACCATATTAAATATTTCTGAAATTTTAATTATTTTTCATTCATTGTAAAATATTTTCAAATAATTTTAAAATCATTGTATTATTTATGAAATATTACTTAAATCTTTGGAATTTTATGTAATATGTTTAAATCTTTCAAATATTTTAAAGTCTTTGCATATTCTTTTTAAATCTCGAAATCTTTGTGAAATATTGCAAATATTTGTGGAATTGTTGAACATATTTCTGAAAACTTGAAAATCTTCTGATATATTTCAAAATCTCTCATACATTTTTGTATTTTTGACAAATCTTTTGAAATCATTCACACTGTAATTTTATTATTTCTTTGAAAGTGCTGATAAATCTAAAAATTTCTTTTTAAATGGTAGAATTTTATAATTATTAAAATAAAATGAATAAAATATCAACATTTTTAGAAATTAGGGCGCAACCGTCTTTCGCAAAACAAAATGGAATCAAACTCATGCATAAATTTTGATCTTCTAAAATCTGTCTTTTATTTTCATGTAATGAATTTTTAAATACATAATATATTTTAATAATTTTATTTTCAACTCTGATTCTTGCAATAGAAAGAAAACAATTTTTCAATTATTTTATTCCATTATAATTTCAATTTAAAAGATAAAATCATTCTTAACATTTTTTCATCAATCCTAAATCTAAATTTTAAAATTATTTTGCAGGCAAAGAGAGGTGGCATTAACGTAGAAACTGAAAAAAGTTCAGCACAGACAATTTCATCAGCTACACTTGCGTCCGTGACCCCAGATGACACAGGGAAATATTCTTGTCGACCAACCGAAGGTCTGCAAGATACTGTCACACTGATCGTCGAGCCAGGTGGGTGAAATTTCAGTCCGAAAAGAAATAATTTTTAATTCTTATAATTTCCAATTTTCCAATTAAATATTAAATTACTACTCAATAAGAATAACAAGAAGGTCTCTTAACTTCATTCTTAATGACCCCAATAAAATTTTCTGATTTTTTACGTCATGCGATCTAGAAAATTTTTGTATTCTGATACATATTTACGGTATTTGAATGTATTTTGACGGTATTATAAAAATTTATTTATTTTTTCACTATGAACGTAACTGTCAAACAGGGCTTGAAATCACGCCACGATTGACACTATTTTTCATTTGTTTTGAGTGATCCCACTATTCGTACATAATTTTAAAAAAATCCGCTAGCGACTGTATTTTCTCGTAATTTCCCGGCAATTCCACTATTTATTTTATTTTCTTCAACCCTCGGTGAACACACTTTTTTTTCGATCATTGAGAACATTCCTGGGTCAAACTGACCCAATACATTTTTTGAACGTTCACCATTTTACAATGACTGGATCGATAATCTTGAATAAGTTCTGAGTTATACTTAAGACCCGATATAAATAATTTATCTGATATTGAACTATTTTTGATATCTTCAACATGCTTAAAAAAAATTCACAAAAAAAAATTTTTAAATGAAATTTAACAAAACAATTTTTGTTTTTTTAATTTTTAATATTTTGCGCTCAAAATTCGTGTAGAACCTTACAAAGTAAGCTAGAACAACAAAAAATAGTCTTATACTGTACCATTCAAAAGAGATTTTTAAAAATTTGAAGTTCGTGCATTTTTTTATATAAAACGATAAAAAAGTTTTTCTTTCACGTCCTACCTCTCTGCAGACTATTGCAATCGTGTGAAACTATAGTTGGGACCTCGAACTATATTACCAGTTTCTGAAAAACCACCCACATCAAAATTCTTTAAAAATTTTTCTATACACAAATTTTGTTCATGGGTCTATTTGACCCAGTGTGTAGACCGAGGGTTTACTTCTTTTTTCAAAATTTTTCGCTGATTGTCTAAAATAACAGGTCTAACATCTAGAGTACCAAAATATTATTGTCATTATTATATTCATTTCTGGTGAAAAAAATCTAAGAAGAATAGAAGCAGGATCAATATTTCATTCCATTTAAATTTTATTCTGAATTCACTTTCTGGCTAATGCAATTCTTTCTTTTCAACTAGAAATACAAAATATATTTGAATATAGTGGATTTCGATAGATTTCGAGAAATATAACAGATTTTAAAGAATTTTGTATTATTCTAGAAAATCTCAAGGTACTTTTCCATTTTCCGTTTCAAATCAGGCAGAGCCCTAAACTTGAACTCGTAAAATCTCTCAGAAACGATATATGTTATTTTCTTTAGATTAAATCAAGCAATAAATATTTTTCAAATTTGCAAAAAAAAATTTTCTAAAAATTTATGCGTATTTAAATTTTGTGCCTTGTTTTTTAAAAAACCTTTAAATCTCCATAAAATTTGGCCTAATTGAGATATTTGTTATTTTATTCTTGATTCTAAAACCTAGGAGAATTCTTTTTTTACAATCGAATTTTCTACTTTTTCTTGGAAATAATGACAGTTTGTGATGATATGCGATATTTTTCATAGTTTGCAAGAAAAAATTTAAAAATACATTTTTATGAAAAAAAACGAAAAAAATAAAGAATGTAGAGTTTTTCAGAAAAAATATTTTTCATGTTTTCAAAATCTGAAGAAAATAATAAAAAATTTTTCTTGAAAACCCTATTTTTTAAATTATTCTGAATACGTTTTAAAAGTTTCTACTGATAGATGATAGTAGTTTCGTTATTTTTATGAAAAATATTAAAATTCACATCAACAAAAAATTAATTTTAACCATATTTTTTTTAATTGAATTTTTCCTGACAGTCACTTCTTACCAACTTTTCAAAAATGTTTGCATATTAGTCAATTCTGGCTAATTTTTCCTTATAAAAATTCTCTACAATTCTACTGTTTTTAATTTGAAAAAGAACTAAATAATCTTAAAATATAATTATTTGTTTAAAAAATTGTTGCTTACAAAAAATTTCAACAATTTAAAGCCATAGAAAAAGCCATAAAAGCCACAGAAAAATTTACTTTTAAAATTGGAAATAGTATAGCTATAGGAAATGTTTTCCTGAAAAAAATAAGCGGACATTTATTAAAATACAATAATTTTTCACAAATTGGTAAGGAGCGATGGTCAGAAAAAATTCAATTGCAAAAAACATGGGTACAATTAATGTTTTTTTATTGCGCATTTTAAAATTTTTCATAAAAAAATAATGTTTTGTTTTGAAATATCATCAGTTATAATATTTTTCTTTTTAAAATCATAGAAAGACTATTTTTTGAGATATCTGACTTTTGGCACGACAACTAACCTAAACCATTTTTGAAGCCGAAGAATTTTTTTCATAAAATTTTAATTTTTGGATTTCCTCGTAAACTATGAAAAATGTCGTAAAGAAACAAAAGGGATTTTTCATAGAACTTTTTTGGACGTGCAAACTTCAATTTTAACATTTTTTCATATATCTGACTATTTTCAATAAAAAGCAGAACATTTTTTTTTGAGAAGGAACAATTCTCTTCGCTACAAAAGTTATTTATCAAGCATAGAACTTGCAAGGTTTCTTCACAATCAATGTACAAGTTTAAAAAATGGTCAAAAAAGTTAAAAGCGGGTTTTTTGAGAAAATGAATTTTTAATTTTTTCAGAAAAAACGCTGCTATTTTCTTAATTTGAAACCTTTTTCAAATTTTGTTTTTCCGTTTTGAAAGAATATGAGAAAATAACAAATATGTCAATGGGACTAAAGGCTATAGAGGTTTAAAGACAAAAATTCGTGTTATTTTAAAAACAAAATATAAAATTCAAATACGCATAATTTAAAAAAAAATTTTTTCATATTGAGAAAATACGTATCGCCTAATTTCCTCCAAAAACAAAAAAATTCGTCCCAGAGAGATTTTGCGATTTTAAGCGTAGGGCCCTGTCTGATTTAAAAATGTATTTGATCATTAGAAAATTTTTAAAAGAATTTTAGAAGATATTGAAGATTTAGAAGATTTGATACGAGATTTAAAAATATTTCTATGGACTGCACCTAATTATGGTGATTTGGAAGATTTTAAATAATGTATGTATTGATTATACAATGCTTTATTTTTTTTCTATCTTTGACCTTAGATGTAACAAAAAAAATCGTAAAAAAAATTTGTAAGAATCAAATTTATTGATTCTCAGCTGTTTAGTAAATGAAAATGACAATAACATTGACAATGATGGTTGACAATTCCCAGGATTGTCAAAGAATTTTTACGAGATGGCTTTTAACTTTTTTTAAAAGGCAGTAGAAATTGAAATCGACTTCAGTTCGTTTGAATTTTTGAAGCACAACAACAAACTGATTTTAACTTTAGGATTGAGATTTGATGACAATACTGGGTATATTGTTTTGAAATGATCAAAGTCTGTTTGATATTTGATATTTGAATTCTATTAAAAATAGATTGATCTTTTCAATCTGCTTCAGAGCAAAGCTTCCGTCTATTATTGAATGTTGATAGTGGCCGATGCTCTAATTCTCATCCTAGATTTATATTCGTTGAGTGTCATTGTATCGCAACCTAAATCGTTAGAAACTAAATCATAATAAACTAAATCGTAAAAAAACAAAGTCGGAACAATCAAAATCTATTGATGTTCAGGTATCTAGCTCTGGAGGTGTAGTAGGTAAGAACAGTGATGATGGTTGGCAATCTTCATGATTGTTAAAGTATTTTTACGGTTGGGCTCATCCCTTTCTTCAAAGGGAAGTAAAAAATCAAATTGATAAATCGGATTTGATGACAAACACTGGAAATTGGTATCAAATTACCACACTATTTGATATTTGATAATGCAATTCTCTTAAAAATAGAATGGTCCTTTTAATGTACTCCAGGACAACGCTTTCACCTGATGATGAATGCAGATAGTGACCGATGCTCTGCTTATTATCCTGGGATTTTATGGCACATTGGATTTTATGGCGATCACAACCAAAATGCTACAACCAAAATCGTATTAAACAAAATTGTAAATGGTTAAAAATCCTCAGGATCGCCAAAGAATTTTTACGGGTAGGCTTTTCACTTTCTTTAAAGGGGAGTAGTAAGTCAAATTGACTTTAGTTTGATTGCATTTCTAAAGAACAACACTAAACTTTAACCTTATGATTGGGATTTAATGTCTACCACTGGTTTCTGTTTCCAAATCACCGGATTCTATTTAACATTTGATATTTGAATTCTATCGAAACTAGAATGATCCTTTTGTTATACTTCAGTGCTGAGTTACCACCTGATATTCATTGCAGATATTGTCCGATGCTCTAATTCTAATCGTGAATTTATATAATTTGGATTTGATTATCATCGCAACAAAAATCGTAAACAACCAAAGCTGTTGATGTTCAGGTGTCTAGGTCTATAGGAATATTACCTAAAAGCAGTGACAATGGTTGACAATCCTCAGGATTGTCAAAGAATTTTTACGGGTGGACTTACTACGGGTGCATCACTAAACTGATTTTAATCTTCTTATTGGGATTTGATTCAACCAAAATCATTAATACAAAAATCGAAACAATCAAAATCTTTAGATACCTATGTGTCCAGGTCTGAAAAATTTGTGTCACTCTTAAAATTAGTTTGGATCTCAAAAGGGAGTCGGAGTCCTCTTAACGTCCAAATTGGTTTTCCAAGTCGCAATACACATCTAAAACTATTCCTCAACCTATTTCGAAATCATAAAACTTTAATACTCCTCATTTTTCAAATCAGTCTCAAATTTGCCATCAGAAGAGAACTGTGAAATGTTGTTTGTATTGCATTGAGGAAACGAGGTGATAAATATGAAAATACATAGACACCCTATCATATCAGTATCAGCAACGTGAGAAGCAATAAGTAGAAGAAGCATTATTCCGCAAAATGGGATAGGAGATAGAGAAATGCAGCAGGAAGTCCTCACCTCACACACGCACCGAAGACATTATTCCAGACTCGCTTCTGCAATTTCTCGAAAATAACTGTATATCACTTTCCAACTATTTGTCTACTTGATCCCCTTGGAAGCGCTATGTAAGGATCCCTGGCGAGGCAAGGAAGAGAAGAGAGTTGAGAAGTGGAACAGCAAGCACACTTGCATGCTAGATTCACAGAGTGGTCTCTATTATCGTGAATTCTGCTACGAAAGTTATTGCAATGGTCTCTCGAGCTCGACATCACATTTTTCCTAGACGTACTTGTCAACGAAATGTATGTTAACACATATTCCCATCTCTACACCAAAAAATTCTTATATTCAACAAAGTTGTTTTTTTAACCAGACAGAAAAAACAGAGGTTTGTATTAGAGCCAATTTTCGGTTCCTGAGGAGCGACAACAAAAGGGACACCATCTTACTTTCAGAGTTTAGCTGATGTTAATTGGTGTTGACCAGGTGAGAACTTAATTAAAAGATGTTGGATCTTTTTGTTATGATGATCCATTTTTTTCGCTCTGTTTGTAATTTTAACTTTTATTCTCATGTTGTCAGAGAAAAATTAATACTTTGCGTCATTTTGAGATGCAAATTTGATTTGTGGTTTATCAAATGTGATGGAAGGATGCTATTGTTTCTGCAACGCATCAAAAATCTTTGACGCTTTTTAAGTTTTTCTAAATACTTAATCATAGACTGTTGACAATTTTTCTGTTTCCATTGATTGGAAAAAACGATTGGCATAGTTGGTTTTTTTTCTATTTTCGTATCTTCTTTAAATCATGTTCTATGATTAGCTAATGTTACTTGATGTTCGCTAGGTAAGATTTGAATTATAGAAAGTTGGATTATATTTGTAAAATTGTCCATTTTTATCTCTGTGTTTAAAATACAAACTTTAATTCTCATGTTGTAAGAACAGTATTGATTAATACTTTTCTTAAATTTGAAATTGAAATTGGGTTTGTAATTTATCAAATGTGGTGGAAGGATGCTATTGTTTCTGCAACGTAGCGGGAATCTCCGAAGATTTTGCTCTTCTTCTAAAAACTTTCTCAATCAGGGTGGCGACTTGACCGGAAAACTGGGAAATACCGGAAAGTGACCGGGAATTTAATTATGATCGGGAAAATGGGAAAGACTGGGATGTGACTGGGAATTTAATCATGACCGGGAAACCGGGAAAGACTGGGATGTGACCGGGAATTTAATTATGACCGGGAAACCGGGAAATACGGAGAAGTGACCGGGATCTTGAATGACCGGGAAAACCCCCAAGAAATGACCGGGAATTTAATTATGACCGGGAAAACAGGAAAGACCAGGAAGTGACCGGGAACTTCATTGACCGGGAAAAAAACAAGAAACGACCGGAAATTTAATTAAAAAGGCTTTTTCAACTTGTTTCCCTGTGAGATTTTTTAATTTTTTCTCGTTTTTTTTTAAACAGGGCGTTTTTGTAAAGAAATGTAATTAAAATTGGAACAGCGCATTTTTGACATGGGACGGGAATTTTTTTGAAGAAGATTTAGAGGAAAGTAACGGTAAAGAATCTGTTCCAAGTCAGAATTTTTAACAACTTGAAATTTTCCGTTTCCAAATTTCAGATAAAGAAATTATGTCAAATAGCTTTTAGAGTAGAAGTAGTATTTGGAAGAAAAAATATTGCTTACTTATAATATAAAGTATATTTATTATTGTTATAAACAAATTTTATAAACAAATGCGCAGTTTGAGCAATTCTTGAGTTGTTGAGGTACATTTTTTTAAAATGTGCTATAATAATTTTTCTATTTATACTTTTTCTCAATTATATTTTCATTTCATTACAAATGTGATCTATACTAAGAAATTTTATCAATCGTAAAGAAGTTTAATTTATTTTAATAAATTCATGAAAAAATCTGCTTTTCGGCATAACAGAAAGGAGTGATCAATAAATTTGTATTTTTATTGAAAATGAATGAATTATGTTATTTAAAGAATAATTAACTGCAGATATGAATTATTTTAGGGTTTTCACCGACTGTAATGGAATAGAATAAATCTTTTTGAGGGAGAAATTTTTTAAATTTTTATAGTTTAATTAGTAACTTTTTTAAATTTTATAATTTTATATTTTTAATTTTTTTAACTTTTGTTTCAGGCGGATAATAAGATTTTTAAACAATTTTTTCAGATTATTTCATGGTTTTATTCTTATATGTTTCAGTAGTTTTGGAAAGAATAAAAAATAATTGATATCTTGAGGAGATTCAGAAAAGTTTAAAATGAAATGTACATCTTTCAAGATTTAGATTAAAAAAATAAGAAGTCTTTTAATAATTTTTAAAGGTTTTAAGAAAGCAATAAAATTGTCTGATGATTTACGGTTAAATTTCAAAGTAGTTTTTTTTTTAAAGGGGATTCTAAAAGAAAACTAACTCAGTATTACAAAATTAAAAAAATATATTACGCTCAATAAATATTTAAATGTATTCAATGATTTTTTCTTTTGAAAAATAATCTTTAAGATAATGCGCTAAAATATAATTTTTTAAATTTCACAAAAGGAATAATATTTAGAACGCTTGCATATATAAAAAGATTCTAAAACATTGTGAATTTTAAAATTATAAAAATTTTGATAAAAATGTAGACTTTTTACAATTTTGTAGAAAAAATATTTTTATGAATTTAGAACCGTATTTAGAGAATAAAATAAAATATTTTCTACATTTATTTTGCAGAATTTAAAAAAATTGAAATTTAAACAATTTTCAAGTTAAATAAAATAAACCGAAATTATACATTATTAACAAATGTAATTAATTTTAATGAATTCAACAAATGCATCATTGGGACATCTGATGACGGAAAAATTTTTATTTTTCAATACCAAACTTTTAATTTGGATCTTCATTATAAATGCACTTTTTATTTTATTTAAAAAAAATCATCAAATTTATTAACTAATTTTGAATGTTGAGGCAATTATCAATAATTTCCCAATTAAAAAGACTGATATCGAAAAACAATTAATTTTCCATCGACAGATGACGGAATAATGTATTTGTTTAATAAATTTGTTTAAAAAAATCATAAAATTGATCAAAAAATCATGAATTTTTTAAAAATTATTTTTGTTAAATTTGTTTTAAAAAATCATACAATTTATGAACACACCATGAATGTTTGCTGAATTTATTATGAAGATCCCAGTTAAAAGTCTGGCATCGCAAAAAAAGAATTTTTCTGTCGACAGGTGCCCCAATATTGGATTTGCTTATTAAATTTGTTTAAAAAAATAATAAAATTGAACAAAAAATATGAATTTGGCTGACGTCATGAAGTTTCTAATTAAAACAGTTAACATTGATAAAATAGATTTTTTTCCAATTTACAAATGCCTGCTTCATGCATTTTTTCATTAAATTTTTTTAAGCCAGTCACAAAATTTATCAATTTATTATGAATGTTGCTGAATTTATGAAAAGTCTGAAAAGCCTGGCATTGAATAGACCGAATTTTTCTGCCGACAAATGTCCGAATAATGCATTTTTTTATTAAATTTATTTAAAAAAATTATAAGATAAATAAAAAAATTATGAATTTTGCTAAAATTATATTTGTTAAATTTTTTTTGGAAAAAATCATAAAATTTATCGACTTAACATAAATGTCTGCTGAATTTATTATGAAGATCGCAGTTAAAAGTCTGGCGTCGTAAAAAAAGAATTTTCCGTCGACAGGTGCCCCAATATTGCTTTTTTACAATTAAATTTGTTTAAAAAAAATAGTAAAATTGATTAAAAAATTATGAATTTAGCTAAAGTTGTCAAGGAGTTTCTAATTAAAAAAGTTATAATAGAAAAAAAAGAATTTTTCTACAGACAAATGCCTGAATAATGCATTTTTTAATTAAATTTGTTTAAAGAAGTCATAAAATTTATCAACTTATTATGAATGTTGCTGAAATTATTATAAAGTTCCCAACTGAAAAGACTGACATTGAAAAGATCGAATTTTCTGCATAATCATAAGATTAAAAATCATAAGATTAATCAACAAATTATGAATTTTGATAAAATTATTATAAAGTTCCGGATTTAAAAAAAAGTTAAAATAGAAAAAAATGAATTGTGCTGTCGAAAACTGCCTAATTACTGCATTTGTTCAATAAATTTGTTTATAATATAAACAATTGTATAATTTGAAAAAACGTATAATTATGGAAAATCGTAGAAAAATTTTCTTTAAGAAATAATTTGTTTATAAAAGTTTTTTTTTTGTTTTGTCAAATGTCAACGTTTCGAGACCCCCTGAATCTGAAAAACAGGTTTTTACTAATA
>JAAAKG020124202.1:2436-14943 GCA_010014905.2 Druon quercuslanigerum
AAAGTATAATTCTTCATAAAATTTCCCTTGTCCCAATTGGAAAATTATATTTATTTTCTGAAATTCCCTGTCCCAATGGTCCAAATTATAACTATTTACTAAAATTCCTTGCCTTAATTGTGAAAATTATAATTCTTTACGAAAATTCCCTGTTCCACTTGTCAAAATTATAACTATTTACTAAAATTCCCTGTCCCAAATGTCAGAATTATAACTATTCACTAAAATTCCTTGTCCCAATTGTCAAAAGTATAATTCTTCATAAAATTTCGCTTGTCCCAATTGGAAAATTATATTTATTTACTGAAATTCCCTGTCCCAATTGTCAAAATTAGAACTATTTACAAAAATTTCTTCCCTTAATTGTCAAAATTATAATTCTTTACTAAAATTCCCTGTCCCAATTGTCAAAATTATAACTCTTTACTCAAATTCATCCCTCCAATTATCAAATTATATTTATTTATTGAAATTCCTTGTTCCAAATGTCAAAATTATAATTCTTCAATAAAATTCCTTGTCCCAATTGTCGAAATTACATCTATTTACTGAAATTCCCTGTCCCAAATTCTTAAAATTATAATTCTTAACTAAAATTCCTTGTCCCGATTGTCCCAAATGTCGAAATTATAACTATTTACTAAAATTCCCTGTCCCAATTGTCAAAAGTATAATTCTTCATAAAATTTCCCTTGTCCCAATTGGAAAATTATATTTATTTTCTGAAATTCCCTGTCCCAATGGTCCAAATTATAACTATTTACTAAAATTCCTTGCCTTAATTGTGAAAATTATAATTCTTTACGAAAATTCCTTGTCTTAATTGTCAAAATTATATTTATTTACTGAAATTCCCTGTCCCAATTAGAAAGTTGTATATATTTACTGAAATTCCCTGTCCCAATTGTCAAAATTATAATTCTTCACCAAAATTCCTTGTCCCAATTGTCGAAATTAAATTTATTTACTGAAATTCCCTGTCCCAAATGTCAAAATTACAACTATTTATTAAAATTCCTTGTCCCAATTGTCAAAATTATAATTCTTCATAAAATTAACCTTGTCCCAATTGGAAAATTATATTTATTTACCATAATTCCCTGTCCCAAATGTCAAAATTATTATTCTTAACTAAAATTCCTTGTCCCAATTGTCAAAATTATTATTCCTAACTAAAATTTCTTGTCCCAATTTTCAAAGTTATATATATATATATATATATATATATATATATATTTAGTGAAATTCCCTGTCCCAATTGTCAAAATTATAATTCTTAACTAAAATTCCTCGTCCCAATTGTCAAAATTATATATATTTACTGAAATTCCCTGTCCCAAATGTCAAAATTATAACTATTTACTAAAATTCCTTGTCCCGATTGGAAAATTATATATATATTTACTGAAATCCCCTGTCCCAATTGTCAAAATTATAACTCTTTACTCAAATTTCTTGCCCCAAATGTCAGATTCTAATTCTTTACTCAAAGCACTTGTCCCAATGATAATTATTCCTAAATTTCGTTGTCCCAATTGGAAAATCATATATATACATATATACTCAGATTCCGTGTCCCAATTGTAAAAATTATAACTATTTACTTAAATTCCGTGTCCCTATTGCCAAAATTATAATTCTTCACAAAATTTCCTTGTCCCAATTGAAAAATTATATTTATTTAATGAAATTCCTGGTCCCAATTGTCAAAATTATATTTATTCACTGAAATTTCCTGTCCCAATTGTCAAAATTATAACTCTTTACTCAAACTTCTTACCCCAATTGTCAAATTATAACTCTTTACTAAAATTACCTGTCCCAATTATCAAAATTATAACTATTTACTAAAATTCCTTGCCTTAATTATAAAAATTATGATTATTTAAAAAAATTTACTGCTCTAAAGCAAAAAATACAATTTTTACGAAATTACCTGTCCCGAAGTCTAAATTATAATTGTTTCCTCAAATTTCCTATCCGTAACTAAAAAATTTTATTTCTTACGAAAATTGGATGTCTCAAAGCCTTAATTCTAATTTTTTACTAAAATATGCCTGTGCCAAAATTAAAATTCTAATCCTTGGAAAAAATCTCCTGTCCCAATAGTAAAAATTATTTTGTAGAAATTATCCCATTTGTCAAAATTATAATTCTTCACAAAATTTCCTTATCCGAATTGTCAAAATTATAATTCTTCATAAAATTTACCTTGTCCCAATTGTCAAAATTATATATATTTACTGAAATTCTCTGTCCCAAATGTCAAAATTATATATATTCACTGAAATTCTCTGTCCCAAATGTCAAAATTATAACTATGTACTGAAATTCCTTGTCCCAATTTTCAAAATTACAATTCTTCATACAATTTCCCGTGTCCCAATTAGAAAATTATATTTATTTACTGAAATTCCATGTGCCAATTGTCAAAATTATAACTATTTACTAAAATTCCTTGTCCCCATTGTCAAAATTATAAATATTTACTGAAATTTTTTGTCCCAGGCTCAAAAATATAATTATTCACTAAAACTCCGAGTCCCAATTGTCAAAATTATAATTCTTTAATAAAATTTACTGTTCTTAAGCAAAAAATATAATTTTTCTGAAATTTCCTGCCCGAAAGTCTAAATTATAATTTCAAATTTCCTATCCTTAAATAAAAATTTTTATTCCTTACGAAAATCCACAATCCCAAAGTTTAAATTTTAATTCTTCACTAACATAAGCATGTCCCAAAATTAAAATACAAATCCTTGGCAAAAATTACCTGTCCCAATTGTAAAAACTATATTTCATTACTGAAATTTCCTGTCCCAATTGTCAAAATTATACTTCTTTACTAAAACACCCTGTTCCAATTGCCAAATTATAATTCTTCACTCAAATCCCTTGCCCCAATTGTGAAAATTAGATTTATTTACTGAAATTCCATGCCCAAATTGTCAAATTTATATTTATTTACTGGAATGCCTTGCAAAAATTATATTTTTTACAAAATTTCCTGTCCCAAAGTCTAAATTATAATTGTTTACTGAAAATTCCTATCCTTAAGTAGAAATTTCAATACTTCCCGAAAATCAGCTGTCCCAAAAACTAAATTCTAATTCTTTACTAAAATTGTCCGTCCCAAAGTTAAAACTGTAATTCCTGGCGAAAATTATCTGTCCCAATAGTCAAAATTATATTTATTTACTTAAATTTCTTGTCCCAATTTTCCAAAACTATATTTATTTACTGAAATTGGCTGCCCGAACTAAAAATACAATTCTTTTCTACAACTGCCTGTCCCAATTATCAATATTATAATTCTTTCCTAAAATTTACGGCTTTCAAGCAAAAATTCCTAATTTTTTAGAAATTTCCTGTCCCTGAGTAAAAATTCTAATTTATTGTAAAAATCTCTCTCCAAAGACTAAATTCTAATCCTTGGAAAAAATTACCTGTCCCAATTGTATACATTATATTCATATACGGAAATTCCCTGTCCCAAAGTCTAAATTCTAATTCTTTACTAAAATTTCCTGTCCCAAAGTTGAAATTCTAATCGGCGGCGAAAATTACCTGTTCCAGTTGTAAAAATTATATTTATTTATTTAAATTTCCTGTCCCAAACTGAAAAATATAATGTAATATAATAAATATACTGCTATAAAGCCAAAATTCTTAGTTTTGAATAAGTTCTCGAGTTTTCTTTAATTAAAAAGCGGGATGTTTTGAGTTCTCACAAATTTTTACTTGCAAAAAAAGGAATTTTTAAGTTCAAATTTTTTTATGGAACAACGAATTTTCAGTCTAACGAATTCTGACCAAAAAAAGCGACTTTTCAAAATTGCCTTCTTCTGAATTAAAATTATTATTCCTTTCCAAAATATTTCCGTTCAATGTAAAAATTGCAATTGTTAAAGAAACGCAAGGATAACAAAAAAATTTAATAATTTTTGTTGTAATAAATCAAAAAATCTATTATTAAAATTGCAAAGTGTTTTTTTTCTTTTCTTGAAAAGAGTTATTTTTTAATTTTAAAGGCAGTTTATCACCTTTTTGAAAATATTCAATAGATTGTTATTGTGATCCGCCAAATTTAATAAAAATCCACATTTTTTTTTAATCAAATAAAAGTTTTTTGAAGAGTATCCCCAAAAATCAAATAAACTTTTTCAATTCAGCCACTTCAATTTGAAAATGGCAATAGACAATATTTTTTATATATACAGGCCTCGCATCCACTTAAGGGATTGAAAATAGTGTAAATATTGTAAAAAATTAATTTTTCTAAAATTTAATTAATTAAAAAAATCAGGTTTTTTTGTTCAGAAGCTTTTTTTCTTTGAAGAACTCATTTTTTACTACCTTTTTATTAAAAAATAATAAAAAAACACATTTTTTGTTGTTAATAATTCATATTTTGGTAAAAAGAACTCATTCTTTTTAGTTGGAAACTTATATTTTTTGTTAAAAGTCAATTTTATAAATTAAAAAGTCTACTATTATGTATTTGGTTTGAAATTTTATTATTTAGTTAAAAATTAAATTATTTTTTTGAAAATTCCACTATTTTGTTCAAAAATATACAAACTTCTTTTTAAAAAATTCATTTTTTTTTTGTGGAAAATATGTTTTTCGTGTTTGAAAATTATTCTGGTAAACATTAATTTTTTTTTTTAACACCTCTCTCACCTCGATTCTTATATTTTTCATTAAAAATTGAACTGTTTAGTTAAAAAAATATTCCTTTTTTTTTTAGTTAACTGTTTTTTTGAAAATCAACATTTTTGGGCTGAAAATTTTATCGATTTGTAAAAAAATCGTATTTTTGGTTGAAAATTCGTCTTTGCTGGATTAATCCAACTGCTTTTTTATTTTACATTAAAATATATTTGTGATAAAATATAAATTATTACCTCTTTCGTTTAAAGTTTAACTACTTTTTGAAAGCTTTTTTTTATTGAATATTCATGATTTTAGTGGAAAATTATTTTTTAAAATTTATTTTTTTAACTGAAAATAAATTTTTAACCGAAAATTTGACAATTCTGTTGAAAAATCAACTTTTTTCGCTAATTCATTTTCTCGGATTCAAAATTTAACTGTTTCATAAAAAAAATTGTATTCGTTTTTTTATTCAGAATTCTGGGTTAAAAATTTAACATAATTTCCATAATTAATCATTTTAATTGAAAATTCATTTTTTTTTTTGTAAAAAATTAATTTTTTCAGCTACATATTTTTTTTCTTCAATTTCGTTTTTGAATTAAAACAAAATATCTTTGGTTAAAATATAAATTTTTACAACTTTTGTCAAGAATTCATATTTTTCCTTGAAAATTCAACAACTTCGTTGACCCTTTATTTATTGATAAAAAAAAGTGTAAAATTCTATGAATAATCTGGTGAGTGCGAGGCTTGCATTTATAACTTTTTGTACTAAATTTAAAAAATAATTTCTCCACGCATTAGTGACAAATTTTTATGTGCATAAAATGCAATAGTGAAGTAAATGTGAAAAATGATTGTGCGCTGTGTAAAATTGTAATTTTTTGTTTGTTTCAGGAACAGATAATAAAAAAAATTTAGATAAAAATAAAGATAAAACTCACCAGGAGCTTCCGAAGAAGTAGAGATCTTGACCTCATAAGTGTAAGTTCCTTCTTCGTTCGATGCTCTCAAACGGTAATCCCTTTCGGTATCGCTCTTCTGAACACTGTCAATGGTGAGAATTGCAGTCCACTTTCCTTTTCCCTATTCAGGAAAATTGTACAATTATTATTTTAAAAATTGTAGAATTTATACAAAAATTGTTGCTCGAATCAAAAACATCTTTTGAGTTATTTTTAATTTTTTAATTAAAAAAAAAATTATTTTCAGTAAAATTAAATTCTCAATTAAAAATTAAGCTATTTTGGTAAAAATTTTAAAACAAAATTTTTTTATGAAGATTGAACTTTTACAATTATATAATTAATACAAAAATCGTTGCTCGAATCAAAAACATCTTTTGAGTTATTTGTAATTTTTTAATTAAAAAAAAATTATTTTCATTGAAATTAAATTCTCAATTAAAAATTGAACTATTTTGGTAAACAGTTTAAAACAAAATTTTTTTATGAAGATTCAACTTTTACAATTGTACAATTAATACAAAAATCTTTGCTCGAATCAAAAACATCTTTTGAGTTATTTGTAATTTTTTAATTAAAAAAAAAATTATTTTCAGTAAAATTAAATTCTCAATTAAAAATTGAACTATTTTGGTAAAAATTTTAAAACAAAATTTTTTTATGAAGATTCAACTTTTACAATTGTACAATTAATACAAAAATTGTTGCTTAAATCAAAAACATCTTCGAAACTATTTTTTTTTTTTTTTTTTTTTTTTAATTTAAAAAGAAAATTATTTTCTTTCAAATTCAATTCTTGGTTGAAAAGTAAACTGTTTTCATGTGAAAAGTTAAAAAATAATTTTTTATGAGGATTTAACTTTTACAATTGTACAATTATTACTAAAAAAAACTGTACAATTAATAAAAAAATTGTTGATCGAATCAAAAACATCTTTTGAGTAATTTTTTTCTTTTTTTTTGTTTAAAAAGAAAATTATTTTTTTTATTTCGGTAAAAAGTTAACCATTTTGGTTAAAAAATAATTTTTTTATGAGGATTCAACTTTTTTCTTGTTATTTTGTATTTTTGGCCGATTTTAACTGACTTTATTAATCTTCTTGGTTGAAAATTAATTTCATTCATTGAAAATTCAACTATTTGTTCAAAAAGGAATCATTTTTGGAAAATTGAACTATTTTAGTAAACTTTTTGGTTAGCCAAGATTTATTTTTTAAACTAAGACTCAAATGGTTCAATTTGTTGTTAAAAAATGAAGCATTCTTTTGAAAATTCAACTTTTTTTGAAAAAGTCAACTATTCATTTTAAAATTCAAATATTTTGGTCAAAAATTGAACAATTTGGGTAAAAATTCTTCTTTTTTTTTAATTTATATTTTCAAATACAAATTTTATTCTTCCATTTTTGGTTAAAAATTGAATATCAGGTTAAATAAAAATAAATTAAAAACAAAGTAGTTTCCAAATAAAGTAGTTGAATTTTGAACCAAAATTTTAATTTTTCAACAAAATAGCGGAAATATTTCAAGAAACTAGATGATTTTTTAAATAAAAAAGTTACAATTTCAATCAGCATTTTATTTTTCAATCAAATATATGATCTTTTAAAAAATGTTTGAGTATAAAACAAAATAGACTAATTTTCATCAAAATAGATAAGTTAAAAAAATTCTTCAATTTCCAACCTAACAAGAAGAATTTCTTAAAATATAGATGACATTTTAATTTTTTAATAAAAAAACATTAGGAATTTTTACAAAAGAGTTTAATTTTTAAAAAATAGTTGAATTTTCACCTTAACAAGAGTTTTCAAAAAATAGATGATTTTAAAACTAAATCGTTGACTTCACATAACAAATTTGAATTCCTGAAGAAAGTAGATGATTTTTTTAACTATAATTTCAAATTAAAAACGATATTTTAATTTTTAATAAAAAACAATCGAATTTTTTACAAAACAGTTTAATTTCCAAAAAATAGTTGAACTTTCACCTTAACAAGAGTTTTCAACAAAACAGATGGTTTTTTTAAAATAAATCGTTGAAATTTCAATCAAATTTGAATTTTCAATAAAATATATGATTTCTTGACCACACGGTTAAGTTTAAAAGAAAATAGACGGATTTTCATCAAGTAGATAAATTTGAATAAAAACCTTGAATTTTAAACCTGACAAGAAGAATTTCCGGAAAAATTAATGATATTTTATCTAATATTTCAAATTAAAAACGACATGTTAATTTTTAATAAAAAACATTCGGAATCTTTAAAAAAAGAGTTAAATTTGAAAAAAATAATTGAATTTTCACCTCAAGAAGATTTTTCAAGAAAATAGATGATTTTTAAACTAAATCGTTGAATTCTCATCACAAATTTGAATGTCCAGAAAATGGATGATATTTCAACTAAAATTTCAAAACAAAAACGATATTTTAATTTTTAATAAAAAACAATCGGATTTTTTACAAAAGAGTTTAATTTTAAAAAAATAGTTGAATTTTCACCTTAACAAGAGTTTTCAACAAAATAGATGATTTTTTAAATAAATCGTTGAAATTTCAATCAAATTTGAATTTCTGGGAAATTGGATGATATTTTAAATAAAATTTCAAGTTAAAAACAATATGTTAATTTTTAATAAAAAACATTCGGAATTTTTAAAAAAAGAGTTAAATTTTTAAAAAAGTTGAATTTTCACCTCAACAAGATTTTTCAACAAAATAGATGATTTTTAAACTAAATCGTTGAATTCTCATCACAAATTTGAATTTCCAGAAAATGGATGATATTTCCACCAAAATTTCAAACTAAAAACGATATTTTAATTTCTAATATTAAACAATCGGATTTGTTTACAAAAGAGTTTAATTTTTAAAAAATAGTTGAATTTTCACCTCAACAAGATTTTTCAAGAAAATAGATGATTTTTAAAATAAATCGTTGAAATTTCAATCAAATTTGAATTTCTGGAAAATTGGATGATATTTTAAATAAAATTTCAAGTTAAAAACAATATGTTAATTTTTAATAAAAAACATTCGGAATTTTTAAAAAAAGAGTTAAATTTTTAAAAAAGTTGAATTTTCAGCTCAACAAGATTTTTCAAGAAAATAGATGATTTTTAAACTAAATCGTTGAATTCTCATCACAAACTTGAATTTCCAGAAAATGGATGATATTTCCAATAAAATTTCAAACTAAAAACAATATTTTAATTGCTAATATTAAACAATCGGATTTGTTTACAAAAGAGTTTAATTTTTTAAAAATGGTTGAATTTTCAACGATAATTTTAATTTTCGAACAAAATGGATGATTTTGTAGAATTTTCAACCTAACAAGAATTTTTTAAATGTTTCAAATTGAAATAAAAATAAATTAAACATTTTAATTTTAAATTATTTCAATTTGAAACATTCAAAAAATTCATACGCTATTTGCGTAACATACAAAAAGCGTATCTACCGAAATTTGAACAATTGTAAGCCCTGAAATATAAGATTTGTTGATTTAAAAAAACACCTTTTCTGGTATTAAAAATAAAAAATACAGTAATTTTTTATTTTAAATTTAAATATCGAAGGGAAAAAGTGGGAAAAAATGGCGAACGCTAGAATCTTGCACGTCACACGTCAGTCTGGCTTTTCGCGTCTGACATTTAAAACTATAGTTTGAATCGAGCGGAATTTCATTAGAGTCTAGCGAGTAACTTGTGCGTCGCATACGATGACGGAGAACGCTGAAAATACGATGCAATACTGCATTTCGAGTAGTTTTACGCGAAAAAATACGAAGAGCAAGATGTTTTTTTTTCGTCTGAAGCCACTCAACCGGTCTATTTTATTTTAAACTTAACCATTGGGTTAAAAAATCATGTATTCTATTTCTATCTATTTATATAAAAAATCATCATTTTTGTTGAAAACTCTTGTTAAGGTGAAAATTCAACTATTTCTTGAAAATTAAACTTTTTTGTAAAAAATCCGATTGTTTATTATTAAACATTAAAATATCGTTTTTGGTTTAAAATTTTAGTTAAAAAATCAACTACTTTCTTTAGAAATTCCAATTTGTGATGAGAATTCAATTATTTAGTTTAAAAATCATCTATTTTGTTGAAAATTCTTGTTAAGGTGAAAATTCAACTAATTTTTGAAAATTAAACTGTTTTGTAAAAAATTCGATTGTTTAAATATTAAAAATTAAAATATCGTTTTTGGTTTAAAATTTGAGTATTTTTTGGGGGATTTTTTTTGGGAAATTCTTTGGGAATCCAAATGTGTCATGAGAATTCAACGATTTAGATTTAAAATCATCTATTTTGTTGAAAATTCTTGTTAAGGTGAAAATTCAACTATTTTTTGAAAATTAAACTGTTTTGGAAAAAATTCGATTGTTTAGTATTAAAAATTAAAATATCGTTTTTGGTTTAAAATTTTAGTTAAAAAATCATCTACTTTCTTTGGAAATTCAAATTTGTGATGAGAATTCAACGATTTAGTTTTAAAATCATCTATTTTGTTGAAAATTCTTGTTGAGGTGAAAATTCAACTATTTTTTGAAAATTAGACTGTTTTGTAAAAAATTCGATTTTTTAAATATTAAAAATTAAAATATCGTTTTTGGTTTAAAATTTGAGTATTTTTTGGGGAAATTCTTTAGGAATCCAAATGTGTGATAAGAATTCAACGATTTAGATTTAAAATCATCTATTTTGTTGAAAATTCTTGTTAAGGTGAAAATTCAACTATTTTTTAAAAATTAAACTGTTTTGGAAAAAATTCGATTGTTTAGTATTAAAAATTAAAATATCGTTTTTGGTTTAAAATTTTAGTTAAGAAATCATCTACTTTCTTTGGAAATTCCAATTTGTGATGAGAATTCAACTTTAAACTTTGAATTCAACGTTGAAAATTCTTGTTAAGGTGAAAATTCAACTATTTTTTGAAAATTAAACTGTTTTGAAAAAAATTCGATTGTTTAGTATTAAAAATTAAAATATCGTTTTTGGTTAAAAATTTTAGTTGAGCAATCATCTACTTTTTTTTGAAAATTAAAATTTCTGATGAGAATTCCACGATTTAGCTTAGAAATCATCTATTTTGTTGAAAATTCTTGTTAAGGTGAAAATTCAACTAATTTTTGAAAATTAAACTGTTTTGTAAAAAATTCGAATGTTTAAATATTAAAAATTAAAATATCGTTTTTGGTTTAAAATTTTAGTTAAGAAATCATCTACTTTGTTTGGAAATTCAAATTTGTGATGGGAATTCCATAATTTAGTTTAGAAATTATCTATTTTGTTGAAAATTCTTGTTAAGGTGAAAATTCAACTATTTTTTAAAAATTAAATTTTTTTGTAAAAAATCCGATTGTTTAAAAATTAAAAATTAAAATATCGTTTTTGGTTTAAAATTTGAGTATTTTTTTGGGGATTTTTTTTTGGGAAATTCTTTGGGAATCCAAATGTGTGATGAGAATTCAACGATTTAGATTAAAAATCATCTATTTTGTTGAAAATTCTTGTTAAGGTGAAAATTCAATTTTTTTTGAAAATTAAACTGTTTTGTAAAAAATCCAATTATTTTTTATTAAAAAGTAAAATATCATTTTTAATTTAAAATTTTAGTTAGAATATCATGTATTTTTCGCAAGTTCTTTTTGCTAGGTTGAAAATTAAACTGTTTTGTAAAAAATCCAATTATTATTTATTAAAATATAAAATATAGTTTTTAATTTAAAATTTTAGTTAAAATATCATCTATTTTCCCGGAAATTATTATTATCAGATTGAAAATTCAAGTATCTTTTTTTTAGAATTATCTCTTTGCTGAAAATTCTTGTTAACGTGAAAATTCAACCATTTTTTGAAAATTAAACTGTTTTGTAAAAAATCCAATTGTTTTTTAATAAAAAAGAATATATTGTTTTTAATTTAAAATTTTAGTTAAAATCTCATGCATTTTTCGCAAATTCTTCTTGATAGGTTAAAAATTCAAGTCTTTTTTTTAAATTTATCTATTTTGTGGAAAATTCTTGTTAACGTGAAAATTCAACTATTTTTTGAAACTTAAACTGTTTTGTAAAAAATACAATTATTTTTTATTTAAACATAAAATATCATTTTTAGTTTAAAATTTTAGTTCAAATATCATGTATTTTTTCGCAAATTCTTCTTGTTAGGTTGAAAATTAAACTGTTTTGTAAAAAATCCGATTATTTTTTATTAAAATTTAAAATATCGTCTTTAATTTGAAATTTTAGTTAAAATATCATCTATTTCTCCGAAAATTCTTCTTATTAGGTTGAAAATTGAATTTTTTTAAAATTTATCTCTTTGCTGAAAATTCTTGTTAAGGTGAAAATTCAACTATTTTTTAAAAATTAAACTAATTTGTAAAAAATCCAATTGTTTTTAATGAAAAAATAAAATATCGTTTTAAATTAAAAATTTTAGTTAAAATATCATGCATTTTTCCGCAAACCCTTATTGTTAAGTTGAAAATTAAACTGCTTTGTAAAAAATCCGATTATTTTTTATTAAAATTTAAAATATCGTTTTTAATTTGAAATTTTATTTAAAATAACATCTATTTTCCAGGAAATTCTTCTTATTAGGTTAAAAATTTAGGCATTTTGTTTTAATTTATCACTGCTAAAAATTCTTGTTAACGTGAAAAGTCAACTATTTTTTGAAAATTAAACTGTTTTGTAAAAATCCAATTGTTTTTTATTAAAATATAAAATGTCGTTTTTAATTTAAAATTTTAGTTAAAATATCATGTATTTTTCGCAAGATCTTCTTGTTAATGTGTTGTTGTTTAAGTTTTTGACCAGATGATAAATGTTAATAAAATGATGGTGATTGTTTTTTGTCTACTGG
>JAAAKG020124213.1:0-14942 GCA_010014905.2 Druon quercuslanigerum
ACTTTTAAAGTGTTTTTAAACTCAAAATTCGTATTTTGCCATACATTTGTTGCGAGCATAGGCCAACTGCATAGGTGTCGCCGCCACACGGTTTCCGTGAACGTATCGGATATTTTCAACTTAGAATTCCAGGGGACTGGTGCTGGCCGCTATCATAACGACATAACCTAAAAATTGTATTTAACCTCAAGCAAGAGACAAGTACACTTAGGGCCGATTTCACCAACTCTGATTAAATCCATGATTAACTAATCATGCTTATTTTGTAATCAATGATTAAATGTGCGTTAACCAGCGGTGCGTTTTACCAAGCTTTTTCAACCTCTGGTTAGCTAATAGTATCAGGCCGGGTCGACTTGCATGGAAGGCTTTGACCACTTATATTGACAGTGGCTCCATATAAAAGTAAGTCGTAAACTAAAATGTAATTATATGTTGGTGCACGTGTGTGTTTACTTGATTTGAAGGTGTGTGCAAATTAAAAGTATAGAAATAAACGAATTAATTCAAAATTATACAAATTTAAATCGGAAAATGTGCAAATACTGTTTCCTGCAACATGTTTCGGAATAAATTTGTAAAATTCTGCACTAATTCTTCAAAAAATAAAGAAATATATGACAAATGAAATGTAACTTTTTTATGGCATTTTATTCATCGTAAAATAGAAAATAATGAAATCATTGGTTTCGTTCGTACAATGTGCAATATTTTATATTATGTGCGAGAAATTAAACGATATTATAATTAAAATTATTTCGAAATGAGTGAATACAACTTCACTACACGACTCGAAACACCAACCGACTCACACCGACTTTTGTTGACGATAACATAACCTCACAACACATTAGAATAGCGGGCGCGAAAATACTTGAACAAAATATACCCCCGCTTCTGACTCTACAGTAGAGCCATCTAAAAGTAGGTGGATAACTACAAAAGTATAAGTGGTCAAAGCCTTCCATGCGAGTCGACCCAGCCTGAATAGTACACTCTGTTCGCAATAAAGTCTAGTTTCTACATCTTTCTGTTGTAATGGCGACTCTGATTGGTTAAAACGAAATTATTCCTTAACACTCGGCACCATATTATTCAGGCGCCATCTTCTGATAAGACACCCAAAGTTTAAATTTACGTGTGGTTAAAGTGAAATAGAAGAGAAGTGGCAATTGTGTTGTTTGCAAAAGAAAATAGAAGTGGTGAATATTATGGCGGACAAAGTAAAAGATGTCAGCACAAAATAATCATATATTTCTTTGAAGAAGCGAGTCTTTTTTTGAATTATTGTGTTTATCTAACCTCAAATTGGACGCAACGCAAACGTATACTAGGCTTTTTTCAATGACGACTCAATTCACTCGTTCTCTGAATATTCGTGGTATTCTCTGAACGTGGTAAAACATTTCATCATCATCCTCATCAGATTAGGATAAACTATCATCGTGAAACAGCCATATTTCCTTCCTGTATACTGCACTCACTGCACTTGCACTTCAATTTCGGGGTTATGTTACTTTAATCACTGATTAAACGCCATAACCAGCCATTATTTGGCGGTTAAGTTAACCGATGATTATCTTCCCTTAATCGCGATTAAATGAATGGTGGAACGCAAAATATGGAATAAATAAGGCTAATCAATGATTAACGATTTAATTAGAGTTGGTGAAATTGGCCCTTAACGCATGATATTATCTGATATCATATTTCGTTATTTTTTTAACTTTTGAAGTACACTATACGATCAGAAACCATAAAAAGTTTCTGTGTGAGCTAAAGTACTCAAAGAACGTCAGTCACGTTCGTTTCACTTCATACATGATCCCAAATCAGATCATTATGATCTCAAAAGTCGATCATTCACTCCGGCTGATAAAAATGATCTTTAATTTGTTATTCTTTTTGGTTGCATATCAAAATGATATTGATTTCGGTATCATTTTGAACACTTTTTTTACTGTGTACCAATGGAAAACTTGTGATCAATAAGAATGATGAAAATATCTAGAATAGACATATAAAAATGGCTGACCGAATGAATGATCGAATCATCGAATCATGGAAGCATCTAAATGTTCATATTTCTATAATAACTAATCTTATTATTAAATATAGTTTGCGTTTATGTGATAATAATTTACATGCATTTTAACTATAGGCTATAATTAAATTAAAATATGATAAAACGCGAGGTAAACAATAAAGTTGATCTCCATCAAATGTATTATGCTGAATTCAAGGACTGGTATTCATTTCCTCGATATCAGACGAAGAACAGGTTATAGTAAGTATTTCCATATATGAATATCTTCGGAATTATTTGACAATTTTCCCAATAACAAGGATACCATGTAGTCAATATACATTATAGTATATCTAGAATAGAGATTTAAGAATAGATGTCCAAAGAAATGATCGAAAAAACACCGGAATCACGGAAGCATCAAAATAAAATGACGACAGTCTAATCGAGAGCAATGACAGTTGGTCTTTACTTTCGACATTTAAAATGGATTTACCGCCTGAAATCCGCGCTAATGTTAACATTAAAAAGATTTTATTCTCCAGGTTATACTAACTTGTTATTGTATTTTAATTTTAGGCTTTAATTAAATCTAAATACCATGAAAAGCGAAGAAAACAACAAAGTTGAGAACAAAAGCTTCAAAATACATTATGCCGAATTCAGGGATATTAATTTCATCGATATCAGACGAAGAAATGGCTATTAAAAATCAAATGTTTTCACACTAACTGAATATTTTCCTTTTTTAAACATGATATAAGTATACTCAGCCTGTAGAAAATAATGAATTCTTCTACTCAGAAACTTGGTCAAAATTAGTGAGCTGCCAGAAGAGTTTGAATTATAAAGTAACTAAAGATTTTATTCAAAGTACCTATGGGTTTCAATTAATTTAAGCAAACATATTCTTTGAATACAATATATGATACATTTGGAGAAGAGGGACATATCAGTTATATTAGATTCCTAAAGAAGAAAGCATGATTTAGGGTACTTTTAAAGTTAATTTATGGTAATTTACCATAAATTGTTCGAAATTTAATTATAAATTTATAACTTTTTTGAAGTTTATGTACATATTTGGTAATTTATGGTAATTTTACAGGTAAATATGTTAAATTACGATAAATTAGCCAAAATGCAATTAAAAAAATTTTCTTACATTTTCGGAAATTTTTATAATTTTATTGGTAATTTATGATAATATTAAAGGTCATTTATGGCAAATTAAGATAAAGTACCCAAAATCCAATTTAAAAATGTCTATAAATTTGCGGAAATTGTTTGGAAATTTCCGGTAATTTGATTAGTTACAAATGGTAACTTTCCATAAATTATTGCAAACTTCTATTATCTGCAACCGAAATTTACTTATAGTTTTTACGGTGAGTTTGCTGATTATCGTAAAATTAGAGATCAGATGTATAATTTTCATTCTTAACTTCTGACGTCACTTTTTGCTCCCTAGGGAGTAAAAAGTAGAGCTTCGACCCCGCTTCATAGGCGTCGATAAATGCTAAAATCATGTATGTTTCTTCAAAAATGTAATTCCATGTAGGTGTAGGGTGGTCCAAATTTACACTTGTTGACAATTTTATTCTTATTTTTGTTTAAGGTAGATTAAATTTTAGCCCTCTTAATCACTTTTTATTTTGGCCCCCTTAAACCTCTTGTATTGTGCATGGGAAATGTCCTAAACACGCAAAAAAGCAGTTAAAAAAACATTATGATAAAATCAGTCCGTTTTCAGATTTTCTCAACATGGATTATTTTTACGGGATAAGTGAAAAATTTAGAGTATCCTTAAACTAATTTAAAATTTTTAAAACAATTATTATTGTTTTTATTTAAAAAATTTCTTATAAATCGTAAAAAGTTAGTATTTTCTGTAATTAATGACACAACGAAATTTATGAGTAATATTTTGTTGTTAAAGATATTTGGCAATTATTAATATAATTTTAATTTTCTTACACAATTTTTGTCCTTGTAAATCTTGAAATGTTACTGTTTTCTAGAATTAATGTTGCAGTTAATAAATGTTAAAACTGATATTTTTTGTGATTGACAGTTTGCAATTATTTAAACAAATAATAATCATTCACTAGCGCCTTTTCATAGGGAAGGTAGAGAAAGTTCTAGTTGCATCGAATTTTTATCACTAAGTCGCGCATTGATCTTATTATTAAGTATTTTATTATCTCAGAAGGTGGACCCTAATTGTTTAAACAATATTAATTTTTACGTTTTCTTAGTCCCGAGCAGAAACTCTCACAATTTCGTTCAGGTGTCTGTTTGTCAATCCTTGGCACTTTAGTATAAATAGGGAAAGTGAGAAAAAATCTCTGAAGAAACTGTGTGAGGGGAAGTAGAGGAAATAGGGGTAAATTATGGGAAAGAAGTAGAGGAAGTGAGGGAGAGAAATAAGGTGAGTAGAGTTAATAATTAGAAATGAAGTAGAGTAGAAGGAAAGTTTTGTCTAGGAAATGAAAGTCAGGGAAGGGGAGTGTTAGTTAAGGAAGCGAGGAGAGGGAAAATTAGTGGAGGACGAGGTAGAAGAAGGGGGCGTAACATAAAATTAAGGGAGACAAAGGGAAGCAAGGAAATTGAGATGAGGTAATGTAGGGATATTGAGGGAAAATGATGTGAGGAGAACTAGTGGAAGTGAGGGATAATGAGGGGAGTTGAAGTAGGAGAAGCGAGTGTAAATGAGAGAAAGCAGGGGACATGATAACAAATAAGGGTGGTGAGTACATGAGGGACAGTCAGGGCTGGGGAAGAAAAATAGGTGTGGGGCATTAGGGGAGGGAACTAATGGCTGTGGAAGGGAATGATGAGGAGGGGAAGCGATAGCTGGCTAAGCAAGGAGAGGAGGAAGTAAAGTAGGAAAAAGTTCAGAAGAGGGACCTATGGCGCAGTAAGGGAGGGGAAGTAGGAGGGTGTAGGGGGAGTAGCGAAGGGAAATTATGGGAGCAGCTGATTTGAACGAATTAAATAACGTCTTAATCGGCTACTAAACCCTTTTTTGTGGGCGCGTGTCGCCTAATTTTATTATTATTTTTAAAGCGATTTTAATCAGTATGTATATATAGTTTACGTTTCAGAAAATTTTCGCGGAGATAAGAACAAAAAATTAATAAATACCTATATAGTGTATGTAAGAGATTCGAAAAATATAGAATTTTCTCTACCTTGCGTTCAAAACGCGCAGGTGATATTAATTTTTTAAATAATTGTTAATTGTCTGTCACAAAAAATATTCCGCTCAATATTCACTACCTGCCTCATGAATTACAAAAAATAATAACTTTTGATAATATTTAAGGGAAACTTTTTTCAAATAATTACTAAACATCTTAAATAATAAAATATTGCTCTCAATATTCGTTTTTTGTGTAAAGTGAAAAATGTCATATGGAAATTGTTTAAGGAATTTAAAAATAATGTATAACAAAAATATTATTCTTGAAATTCATGAACTATATCATTATCTCGAAAAATAATAACTCATTGTAAATTACAGGGGAAAACAACTTGTCAAGAAGAAATAATTTGCCTGAAGAATGCAATACTAGTTTAAAAATACTTGGAGACTTGTCATTTATTAATTTAAAATAATTCATATGTTGAAAAACTTCTAAAAACTATTATTAATTTTAGCATGAATTTTACATAAAACAGATATTTTTAATTTTGTGGGTCATTTTCCGGACACAATAAAAGCATAATTAAACACCTTAAGAAAAAAATGTTTATCTATATTCAAAAATTGTAGATTTCTCAAGTTAATTGAAATGATTCATATCAGCATAAACCATTGACACTATTCTTTTGTCATCAGTTTCTCAATTTTGGTGTGCGAATTCGTATTTAGGGTCATGTCCGTGTATAAATTTCAGCCATATTTAAAGTCCCCATTTCTAAACAATATAAACTAAAATTATGAAACTTAAGTAAAAAAATTCTTTGATTTAATTGCTTAATTTTAGTATTATTAAAAAAGTCTCTCAAATAATGGAAATAGATAGAAGAAACCGGTATTTAAAATTTACAACTTTTTGGCAAAAGCCAATTTCGATAAAACTTTGTAATCTTGCTAATTAAAAAAATTGGATTCCAAATCGTCAAACACTTTTAAATTCCTAAAAAGCTTCTTTTTTTAGAAATCTTAAAAAATTTCACATTATTTTTTATTTATCAAAGTACTGGATACCTTTGTACAATTGAATTTTTTTATTGAATTTATTATTTAGTTTACTTTAAATTTCTCATAAACCTGAAGTTTTCAAAAATTTTATTTTGAGCGGAAAAAAGAACCGACAGCAAGAAATGAAAAAATCGAGTTTCCCGACAACAATAGTTTCAAATTGTTTAACATTTTTTCAAATTGTTTGAAAAATTCATTAAAAAATAATTTCGTTCAATAATTTTGATTATTCTTATTTATAATTTGTCTGTTCAGACACGTGGAATTGTTTAAGGCTTCTTGTTCGATCACCGAAGTTAGGCAGTGCTTATCTTGGTTAATGCTCGGATGGGGTCCGTCGTATACCACATGCTTAACTTTTCTATCATTTGTTTCTTTCTGTTTTTATATATTGGCGTAATTTTTTGAAGCCTTTTTAATTAAAATTTTTTGTAGCTTTAAAAATTGAATGCACTAAGAACAAAATTTTGAAAATAAAAATACTGCATTCACATTAGGTTAATTTTTATACATTAAAAGAAAGAAATCTCAACATAAATTTACACAGCTAATGCCATTAAATTTAAAATCATCAAAATAAAAATATAATAAAAATTTGTTCTCGATGCATGAATATTTGTTTTCGTTTTAAACCATAAAATTTCCCGAATCACGAAATAATAGTTAATTATTTATTGAATTAATTCTTGAGAATAAAATATAATTCATACCTGTCATCTAATATTATCCATAATAGTTGTTTACAGGTTGGTTAACATGTCTATTTTTAACAAAGAATTTGCTAAACAATTAGGAAGCATTTATATATCTCATACTATTAACGATGAAACTCGTTTGTTCCTTGATTGCGTGAGAAAGAACTACTTGAATTATCCTTGACTTGTCTGGACATTTTTCTCACGTGTGACTCACTTCAAATAGGACTAAAACATCACTTTAATAATCTAAAATAATAAAAAATTTCGATTTATTTATTATTTTTGAACGTCATTGCCAAAATATTTCTTAAGTCCAAAGTTAATGGAGGCACTCACAATGACAATTAGGAATAATCCACTTGATGTAGGCCTCAAAATCATGTTCTTTTCAATTGTTATTGAGGTCCATCTACATAGAACTAGTTATAAGTTAAAAAATAACTAATAATGTATTAACAATTAATGGTTTAAAAAAAATCGATGAATTATTGTCAGATGATGGTCTGTGATGCCTTGTTTCTTATATTTACTGACTACATATTAGTAGTCCGGTGGCAGGGTACCTTCCCGTATGCACTAAGACCGCCAAAGCTGAAAACCCTTTATTCTGATGTACTTTGAGCCCCTGAATCTGAATCCACTACTCAATTTTTCAAAAAATGCCTATAACATTTTTTAGATTGCATTTGTTTAAACAAATTATGAAAAAGTGGTTTTTTTATCCGGACAATTTTTTTTTAGAAAAAATAGCTTATTTTAGGAAGAAAAGGTCTCTAGTAACTTTTTTGTAAAATGCATATTTCAAAAGTTATGAATTTTTAAAGGTCGAAAATGTTACGTTTTTTACTAACTTTCACTGTTGATAATTTTTGATCTACCGAACATTTCTGAAAATTTTAAAAACGTATGTATTCTCTAAAACCTACTCTACAAATTGACATAGTTTTTCATTATGGCAGGTTTTTGCAAGTTGTACTTTTTGCGATCAACAATAAGGCTTTTTTAATGATTGACATAGTATGCTTTTCGATAGACATCGATAATTTTTTTATTGCAATGTTGTCTTGATGACTGTAAAGTAATTCACAACAGTTAAATCATGTTAATATCGTAATTATTATAATTACTATAATAATTAATGCAATTATTATAATATTTATCACAATAGTCATAATATTTATTATAATTATTTTATTTCTTAACTGAGTAAAGATAATAATTGTTTTTCGAAGCTTATCAAAACCATTAATGGTTTTCTTTTAATGAAAATTTGAATTTGCCATCGAATATTCGACATAATTTATATAATCTCCGGCAAGTTTCACAAAACCTTGAGATAAGATAGAAAAATTAACCATAAATAAGGCCGATATAGTAAGGTTGACCGAAGCGCGCGCAGCGAGGCGCGCAGTAAAAAAGCCCTATTGTTGATCGCAAAAAGTACAACTTGCAAAGACCTGCCGTAGTGGAAAACATGCCAATTTGTGAAGTATGTTTTAGAGAATACATACGTTTTTGAAATTTTTAGAAATGTTTGGTAGATCAAAAATCATCAACAGTGAAAGTTAGTAAAAAATGTCAAATTTTCGACTCTTAAAAATTTATAACTTTTAAAATATGCATTTTACAAAAAAGTTACTAGAAACCTTTTCTTCTTAAAATAAGCCATATTTTCTAAAAAAAATTGTCCGAATAGAGAAAAACATTTTTTTATAATTTGTTTAAACAAATGCAATTTAAACAATGTTCTATGCATTTTTCGAAAGATTAAGTTGTGGATTCGGATTCAGGGGCTCACAATACATAAGAATAAAGGGTTTTTAGCTTTAACGGTCTTAGTGCATACTTCACGCGCTCTATACGCGCGTGTAGTTTTTTCGATTTGAGGAGAAAAAAATTTATAATAAAAATAAAAATATAAATTCAATTAATTAAAAATTATGCAAAATTTCAGTAAAAAGTTTATATTCAACCATACAGTTGAATTTTTAACCACAAAAGATACATTCGGAACGAAAAATGTAATAGTTGATATCTCAACCAAACATTTTTTATTTGAAATAAAGAACATTCGATTTCGTCTGAAAAACGAGTTTCTAAACAAAAAATATACGAAATAAAAATATCAAATAAATTTTTATATTATTGGTTTAATTATTTTTTTTAATTTTATATATAAATATAATATTCCAAGAATCTTAAGAAAATTAAATTTTTTTTTGTACATTTCATTTATGTCAATCAAAAGTTCAACACAAAACCTTAATCTTTGACCAACTAGTTGACTTTGTAAAGAAAAAATATGAATTCTAAGCGAAAAATGTAATAGTTGAATCCTCACACATAAAACTTTAAGTTTCAACCAGCTGTAGTTTCAAATAAAAAACATGAAATGTTTTCTAGAAGAGACGAATTTCCTACAAAAAATAAATAAATTTTTTACCTGAAAATATTAATATGTTCCACAGAAGAGTTAATTTTCATCCAAATAATGAAATTTGTAAACATGTAAAAAGAAGTTCAAAGTGACATTAAAATAAATAAAAAAACGTTGAAATTTTAAAAGTTTTAAAGAAAACTGTCATATCATTTTCAGATTTTTTAATTTAATAAGTAGAGAAAAGCTGTGCTTTTTTAAATATCTACTCAAAACTTGAAAAAAAACTTTCTAGCCTCTGGATATTATTACTAAAATTTATTAAGCTCAATTTTTTTTGTTTTTAAAAATCTATAAAAAATAAAAAGACTTATGTAATAAAAAGAATAAGAATTTTCAAACTTTAACACGAATAACATATTTGTATAGTGTATAAATTTTACAGTATTTTCAAAACATTTTTCTTTCATATTTGTAAAGGTTATATGAACTTCTGTCTTTCCTTTTAAAAATTGCAGTTTTAAAAAGCCTGGTAAATTACTTGACTATTTGGATTTTATGTTATATTTCTTGAAAGGAAAATATTATATTTTGCATTTCAAAGTGTATTCTCAACAAAAAATGTAATAGATAAATGATATTTTAATCAAAAAAATTTTTTTTATTTTTAATAACAAAAAATTGAATTCACATCAAAAGACAAATTTGAACCAAATAGCTGAATGATAAACAAAAAAAAATTTTTTATCAGTGGCATTTTTAACCAATAAAGATTAAATTTTTTCAAAATGAGACGAACTTTCTCCAAAAAAGTTCAATTTTTTGACTTGAAAATATGAATTTTTAGTGAAGTGGATGTATATCCGACCAAGTAGATTTATTCTTTTACCAGCAAAGACGAATTTTAAACAAAATAGTTACATTGTCAATGGAACAGATGAATTTTCAACTGAAATGAAGAATATTTAAATAAAAAACATTAATCTTTAACCCTGTTGCATTTTTAACCATAAAAGACGAATTTTATTATTAAATAGTGGGATTCAGAACAAAAACAGATTAATTTTTAAACCAAAAAATCGATACGTCGAAAAAGTATAATTTTTGCATTTTTCAGTATTTTGTTAAAAATTTAAATTAAAATTTTAAATTAGGACTTAAATTTAGGACTTTTAGAAGTTAAGTAGCTATCTTAAAAAATTCCCCCTAAATTTTCCAGATTTGAAACCTTTTTAAATATTCTCTTAAAATTAATGTTTCAAAATAAAAAATCCGTCTTAATTTTTCAATGAATTTTAATATTTTTTGTATTATCGTTAAATTTTATTTCTAAATTTTCAAAAATGTGTACATTTTACAAACTTTTCAGAACTATTTTCAACTTTTGAAGTAATTTATAATTTTTTTAAAACTTCTGAATGTATCCTAAACTTACTCGATATTATCCTCATACTTTTTATTCCTGGTGCTTTAAGAATTGTATTATGCTTTAAAGTTTTTCACATTATTTTTCAAAACAAAAGATCAGTTTAAATTTTTCTAGGAATTTTAGGAATCTTTTTTCTTGTAAACCTTTAAAATTCTTCAAAAGCTTCTTTATCCTTAAAATATTTCCAAACCTACCAATTAAATTTTGTATAATAATTATTGGACACCTTTGTTCGATTGTTTGTTAAAATTATTATTATTATTATGATTATTATTATTAGTAGTCAATTTATAATTTAGATAACTTTACATTTCTCATAAACCTGAAGTTTGCAGAATTTTTATTTGAAAAATAAAAAAGGAACCATAGCATCATCCAATCATGAACACGGGCTTACCGACAAAAATGGTTTCAAGATTGCGATAGTTTCGAGAAATAATCGAAAATGGTGTAATTCGAGCTTTTTAATAATTGGGCAAGTAACAAAAGCGCGCGATGGCAATTTCTTATTCGGAACCTTGAATAAAAAAATTGAAATAAATTTTACAAATTTTTCTGAACTCTCGAAAATTGTAATATATTAAAAAATTATGCAAGTAACAAACTAGGAAAACTTGAAATATTAAGAGATAAGCGGTCGAGTTTGTTTTCATTTATGAAAACTTTTGCACTTTTTTGCAGGTGCATTTAACATTTTTAACATGGAAAAGTCTTCAAATTACGAAAATAGATACATTTTTTGCCAAGAAGATCCATTTTCCACAAAAAGACGAATTTTCAACAAAATAGTGGAATTCTCAACTAAAACAGATAAATTTTTAAACTAAAAAAAGACGACTTCAATCAGATAGTTCAATTTTTAACAAACAAAAAAGTTTTTTCTCTAAAAAGAAAAAAATTGTCACCCAAATCATCGTTTGAGGGGATAAATGATATTGAATAAAAAACAAAAATTAAGAATAAATGTTTCTTTTTTAGGTTTATCTCTTAATTTGGTTTTAGGTTTATAGGAATATTTTTTTCGTAAGATTCTTGAGAAAATTAAAAAATATTTTTAAAGATTTTATATTTGTCGAAAAAGTATATTTCTTTATTTCACAGGATTTTGCAAAATTGTAGGAAAAATTCCAGTCAGTTTTAAAGCTATTTGGGACTTTTAGAAGTTTTAAAAATGAATATCTTTTAAACTGACACGAATTATTTCTAAAATTTTTTAAAATTTTTCAAAATTAAAAAAATGTCCTCAAGTCTTCCAGAATGTTTCCGACATTTTTAGAAATCTTCTGAAATGTTTTGAACCTGTTGTATATTTTCTTTGAAAATTAATTTAAAAAAATGAAAATACATTAAAAATTTTCCCAGGAATCTCCAGAAAAGTTTGTCATTTTCTTAAAACCTTTCAAACTCTATAAAAAATTTTGCTAATATCTTCAAAAATTTACATTTTGTTTTGAATTCTTATAAATCTTTTTAAATTATTTTCTAATAATTTCCAAAACATTTGAGCTTTTTTAATAACTTTTAAAGTTATTCGAATTTTTAAAAAATGTTCTTAAGATTCTGTAAAATAAAACAATTGCCTATAAATTTTACATATTCTGTTTCGACATTTTTTTTAATCTTTTGAAATGCTTCAGAGTGTTTTTAGACATTTTCTTAAAATTGAGTTTTTAAAATGAAAGGCAGTTTAAATTTTTCTAGGAATTTTAAGAAATATTTTCATTCTCTTTAAACATTTTTAGATTCCTAAACAGCTTCTTTTTTTAGAAATCTTAAAGAATACCTACATTATATTTTGTATATCGAAGTACTTGGCACCTTTGTATCATTGATTATTATTATTGAATATATTATTTAGATTACCTTATATTTCTCATGAACCTGAAGTTTTCAGAATTTTTGTTTTAAACAGGAAAAAGAACCGACTGCTTCATCCAATCGCAAAATCGGGTTTCCCGAAAAAAAGTTTCAAATTGTTTCAAATAATTTTGAAATGGTTCGAGAATTAATCAAAAATGGCGCCATGCGCTTTTTGGTGATTGGATAAGGCGCAACTAACAATGGATCTCATTACATATTAATACATTGGTATTTTTAAAAATCTTTGAAAATTAAAAAAATTGTCCTTCAGTCTGCCCTAATTTTTTCGACATTTTTAGAAATCTTCTGAAATGTTTTAAACTTGTATATTTTCTTTGAAAATTAATTTTTCAAAATGAAAATACATTAAAAATTTTCCCAAGAATCTCAAGAAAAGTCTTTTATTTTCTTGAAACCTTTCAAACTCTATAAAACATTTTTCTAAAATCTTCAAAAATTTACATTTTGTTTTGAATTCTTATAAATCTCTTAAAAAATTTTTTTAATAATTTCAAAAACATTTGAGCCTTCTTAATAACTGAAAGTTATTCAAATTAAAAAAAAATTAATTAACAAAATTTTATTTTTAGTTAGTAGGGCACTCTATTTTGTCACCAATCTATTAAAGTATCGCCAAAATTGTTTTCGACTTAAGTAACTCGCGAGGGTTCCTTAACAACATATATGTCGTACACTCTGTCGAATTTTATGTCACTGCCTTCATTACGCAAAACGAGGCCATTTTAAAGCCTCTTAAATCACGCGTACTAAATATTATGTCGACCTAGAGCTAAGTTTAGCAATATTTACTATTAGATTTCAATTGTTTCGCGGCACAAAACAACAAAGCTGTTTTTCCTCATGTCATTCTTTTTTTTAGTTAATAAAAATTTCGATGATTAAAAAATTAAATCGCTGGCGATCAAAAGGGGATACGCCCGAAGCGCCGTCGTTCCAGTTGGCCCCTGGGTCATATTTTTTCAGGTCGAATTTTAATTTTTCAATAACATATCCCATTAGTACTCACTATAAGTTATACATTAATAGGAATTTTTCAATAAGTTTTTCAGAAAATATGCACCAATATACAACGACACTAACGGTCTTTATATAATTTCAATTAATTGTCACTAAAAATTTATAACGATTTTAATTCTTCTCATGGCGTAAATTAGATATTGAAAGTTTCAAACGCTTCGGGAGTTGAACGAATTTTCAGAAAATTAAAATTAACCGTCACCTAAACTTTTGTAAGGATTCAAGGAAGTTTTTTGGAAAATATCAGGAAATTATGTTTTATAGTTTTAAAGTCACAATTGAACCACTGGCGATCAAAAGGGGATACGCCCGAAGCGCCGTCGTTTTAGTTGGCCCCTGGATCATATTTTTTTCAGGTTGAATTTTAATATTTCAATAACATATCCTATCAGGAAATTTTATTTCACATATTTTTAGTCCTATTAATAAATATGATAATTTTACTAGTTTTCGAAATAATGTAGTAAATGTTACTTTTTTCTGCAAACGCAAAATACGAATTTTTTGTGTTTAACTCGCCATAAGTTCTACATTAATAGGAATTTTGCAATAAAAATATCAGAAAATAAGCACCAACATATAAATAAACTAAAGGTATTTATATAATTTTAATTAATTGTCACTAAAAATTTACAACGACTTTTATTCTTCTGATGGCGTAAATTAGATATTGAAAGTTTCAAACGTTTCGGGAGTCGAACGATTTTTCATTAAATTAAAATTAACGGTCACCTAATATTTTGTTAGGATTCAAGGAAGTTTTTTAGAAAATATCAGGCAATTATTTTTTATAGTTTGAAAATTACAATTGAACCGCTGGCGATCAAAAGGGGATACGCCCGAAGAGCCGTCGTTTTAGTTGGCCCCTAGATCATATTTTTTGCAGATCAAATTTTAATTTTTCAATAACATATCCCATTAGGAAATTTTATTGCGAATATTTTAAGTCCTATAAATAAATGTGATAATTTTATTAGTTTTCGAAATAATCAAGAAAATGTTACTTTTTTCTGCAGTCGCAAAATACGAATTTTTTGTGTTTAACTCACCATAAATTCTACATTAATAGGAATTTTGAAATAAAAATATCAGAAAATAAGCACCAACATATAAATAAACTAAAGGTATTCATAGAATTTTAATTAATTGTCACTAAAAATTTACAACGACTTTTATTTTTCTGATGGCGTAAATTAGATATTGAAATTTTCAAACGCTTCGGGAGTTGAACGATTTTTCATAAAATTGAAATTAATGGTCACCTGAACTTTTGTTAGGATTCAAGGAAGTTTTTTGGAAAATAT